>LR749890.1:77500-121214 GCA_902729485.2 Mus minutoides | reverse complement strand
CCCAACCCCAGAATGCAGAAGCGTTTTCTTTTCCTAATCCAAAGTACCCTAGATGGTGTGGCCTTTAAGGACAATTCTTACTGCACCAGGATAAATAGTTTACTTTGTCTTTAATGCATTAAGCTTAGGAGAGGCCAGCTGTGCCCTTGGGGAGAAACATGAAGAAATGAACACATCCCACTAGAATCTGCCAGAATTGCATCAAGCAAGCTTATTGCCAATTTCACACCGAAAAGACTTTTTTAAAAGTTCATGCATCTATTCATGTCAAAACAATGCAGTGAGATCATTCTCCTAGCATGGAAACCCTCGGCAAAGGGGGGGGGGGAGGACTTCAAACCCAGCTTGGAGACAGCCCACTTCCCATATTCCAGACAGGCCCCACTTCTCCAACACAGCTGCTAAAAGCAGTCCAGTAGAACTCAAAACTCTAGGTGCCCCCCCAAACCAGGGGGGGTGACATTTTTTGAAGGGGTGACATTTTTATGGATGCACATTTTAAGGAAAGTAAGAGGTAGGTTGCTTGGTAGCTCTTTTATAAGTCTATTGCTTTCCTTTGAGCAGGGTAGAGTTGGGAAACTGCACCTGTGGCAGCCTTCTTTGTTTTGTTCCAAGGATTTTGTTAGGAGGGCATTACAATGCTTCCATGACAACCAATAGGATGTCATTTATTGTCAGGTTCCAACCATCTACCCAGAACTAAAGGGGAATATTCATGTGAGTTTAGGAATACCCTCACCATGGGAAGAACTATTTAAATGTCCTTAGATTGTTTTTATTATTATTATTATTATTATTATTATTATTATTATTATTATTTCCAGCCATCTGTCATATGAACACAGTCCTTTCATTCTGACTTCCTCTTGAAAATTACTTCAGATTCTGATGCCACCACAGTTTCTAATCCTTGGTAAAGGAGTGGCAGAAAAAAAGAACAAGTCCCCAACCAATGCGACAGACACCGCATGAGAGGTAGTCACTCGTCCCACCAATGCACCACACAAGGGCTTTGTGTGGACCCTGCTAATTCACACTGATGACCTGTGAACTCCATGTCTCTCATGGAGCAGGCACAGGGAAAAAGCCAAGAGGACAATCCACTGCTTTGAAAGTGAAAACCAGGTCTATGTTATCATTAAGAATTTTACAGATGACAAACAGGGGGTTGTGGCACTAGTCTCTCTCAAGTTAACAGATTGGAACATAACCACAGAATCTGACATATGCTATTTTAATATTTAAGATTTAAAGTTTGATATTAGTGATTTATTAATAGTTAATTGGTATAAATTGAGTAGACTATCATGAAACATATAAAGAAAGCTGTCCCTTAGAGAGATACAGAGATGGATAAGCCAGGAAAGTATCTGCCATGCACGCATGAGGACCTAAGTTTAGATGCTTTGTACCCACAGCAGTACCCAACTGTTATCCCAGTACATATCCATGTGTAGATGGCTGGAGTGCAGCCAGTCTAGCCAAACTGATGAACTCCAGGTTCAGTCAGAAACCTTGTCTTGAGAAAAGTAATGAACAGAGGAAGACAGTTGGCCTTGACCTCTACCCTCCACAAGGGTGAGCATACACATACACATGCGTGCACCAGTGCACACAAGCCCATGCAAAGAGTATTTACTGCATCACTTTAACCTATCCTGATGGTAACAGATTTAAAAGTCCCCTTGGTTTTGCTGTGATACAGTGTCCACTACATATTTTTGGTGTCTTTTAAAGAGGAAAGGAAACTCTAAATGTCCAGTCTGTGAAAACCTGAGAAACCACTCCAACAAAGAAAAATGAGTTAAATTGTATTAAAAAGAGAAAGTTTACTGATAAAAAAAAAAAAAAGGCGTTTTCCTGTTGGGACTGATTGATACTTTGTGACAGCCCACTGGGAAAGCCAGCTGAGCTGGAGTCACTAGAACGTGATTGGCCATTCTCTTTCTGCAGAACGGGTTTCCTTCTTGTTTATCTATTTAGAAACTGGTGCTCCCAATATCCCTGTCCCTAGTCCCTTGCTAATAATGGACATTTTGGTCAAGCCAATTTTCAAAGAAAACTGTCCTGGGATGGTGGTTTTGTTTATAATGTTTCATACTTTGATACTTATAATGTTCATACTTTACTACATGCTAAATCTACCTTCAAGATGTGCCTCTTCCCAGGCAGAAGCTCCCTATTTTTTAAAGCTTCTGTTTAAATGTGCAGGAAGCCATGTAACAAAATGTGGTCAGATGTGTGGAATTACTTCTACTCTTTATTCCAAGTAAAAGTCCCGAGACCCATCAACCTCTGCGGTAGTTAGTCATGCTCAGTCATGATGACTGAGGTGATGGTTCAAGTTAGTCACATGACTGACTCAGGGTTGGCCCCAAAACATCTCCTGCTCGTTATGGGAAAGCTTCCATCTGTATGTGCTTAGGAGCCTCCTGATTGTAACCAATGAGCCTCCCAGTTCCTGCTCACCTTGCAGTGAGCTCCTGGGCCTGGTCATGAAACACCTGGTCATGAAGGTCGGCCCTCAGCAGTGCCCCTGAACTTCAGCTCTGGAAGTAATTCAGCTATTGGAACCAATAACTAACAAGGTTTTACAGGAAGACCCATGCCTGCTAATGATTGTAAAAGAACTGCATTTGGTGGCGCCAACCATAAGTGGTCTGTCTCAGTTTTTCATTTGATTCTGATTTTTTTGTTTGTTTTGCTAACATTAAAGATTAATTACATGTAAATCATAGGATTCTCAACTTCACTTCCTATGAGCAGGTTGGGCTTTTGGAAGTAGAGCAGAAGTGCTCTCTTGATTGACTTGGAGTTGTTTAGAGTAGGTTGTTGGTGTTTTAGTACTAGGGACTGAACCAGGGTCTGACATGTGTTAGTCAAGTATTCATTCAATGAACTAAAATCCAAGCCCACTTTTTATTTTTAGATAGCATTTTACTAAGTTGCCCTTGAACTCACTCTAGAGCTTACACAGTCTTAAAATTGCAATCTTGCCTCAGTTTTCCAAGTAGCTGGGATTATAAACTTATAACACCAAGCCAGTTTACTGGAATTTTTGTTTGCTTTGTTTTTAAATGATTGTTACTGTTGCTATTTTGTGCTCTGTTTAATTGATTGTTTTATTTGAGACAGAGTATCTTATCGTCCAGGCCACCCACCTCACTGTGTAATGGAGGATGTCCTTACACTTCAATCCTCCTGCCTGTACTCTCTGTATGCTACGGTTGAAGACCTATACCAGCACACCCAGTTTGTATAGGGCTGACGTTGGAACCCAGGGCTTGGGGAAGCTAGATTAGCACTCTGCCAACAAATGAAATACGGTAAAATAGAAATGGGTGCCTGAGATTAAGACAGTTGCCCACAAGCTAGCCCTCAGTCTCAGGTGAGCCAGGTAACTTGGGGATGCTTTTTCTCCTCATTATTGAAGTGTTTGTAAAGCAAATTACCTGAATTTAAGTGAAGTTATAATTCACCTGAAAACATGCCTAAAGCCACGTGTGTTTATGCATTTCCTTTAGATAGCTTTAATAGGCAATACATACTATAAGTTCTCTCAATTAAAACATTGTTAGACAATTAGTGAAAATACCCAAAATATTGTTTTAAATCCTCCCCTGTGTAGAAATCGGAGTGGATCAGGACAGGCTGTCTTCGGAGTAGATTCATGAGCTCGCCTGTGGGTGATCTGACCACACGTTTCACTGCACTGCGAGGGAAATCTCAATTCCAAGTATTGGGCTTAAAGGTAGTGACCAGAACTATTTACAAAAATATTAAGAGGAATAATGAAAGTCTAAAAATGAGCCTAGGGGTTGCCTTTAAATTTTTTTAACAATTAGGCACTTGCTTGTGTTACCGCATATCCCAATAAGATTTCAAATAATCAATATTTAAAAGAATCAGAAAGATAATGATCAATCCATGAACTGTTGAGGTATAAAAACAAGGAATTATGTTCAGTGTGACCTCTATTTTGTGGAAACATGCTGGGGGACAGACGCTAGCACTAGAATGTTAGTGATCGTCTCTACATTGCCAATGGTGGTTTTGTGTCCCCTTTTGTTTTTGTCGTTCATACTTCCTGTGGTGAGCTGTGACTTCCATCACTGTCGTCATAGTTAAGTAAAATCACAAGTTCTCTTAACTTCTAATTTCTTTTTTTTTTTACTCTCCCATGTCTCTTGTGTGTTTAGCTCAATGATTGTCTTCTAAGAAATTATAAAAAAAAAAATAACAACAAAAAACTCTACCTAAGTAAAAAGACCCAAAGCATTATTTGTGTGTGCTGGTTTCTTGGAACTGGCTAAGATATGCATTTGTCTGATAATGATAGCTTACTTAAAAAAAAGAGAGAGAGAGAGAGAGAGAGAGACAGGGTCTTAGCCTGTAACTCTGACCTCTGACTCTGAGATCTACCTGCTTTGGCCTCCTCGGGGCTGGATTCCAGATGTGTACCACAATGGCCAGTTCAACAGCTTTTTAAAGATTAGCAGTTACAGAAATGAAAAGGCATAAACTCTCTCTCTCTCTCTCTCTCTCTCTCTCTCTCTCTCTCTCTCTCTCTCTGTGTGTGTGTGTGTGTGTGTGTGTGTGTGTGTATGTGGTGTTCATGTGTATGTGAACATGTGTATATAAGTAAAAGTGTCATCCTTAGAAATCCTATCCATCTCCTTTAGGTGTGGCCTAGAATTGGCCTGGAACTCATATATTAGGTGAGGCTGGCTGGACAGTGAGCCCTGGAATCCATCTGTGTCTGCCTCTCCAGTGGCTGGGCGTACACAGACATGGCCACACATCTGGCATTCTCACATGGGTTCTGGAGGTGTGAGCTACTCTGTTCCTTATGCTTTTCCAATGAGCACTTGACCCGTCTATCTCCCAGCCATTACAAACATACATCTTGAAATGTTTAAACACGCCTTTTTCTGCACACTACCTAAATGTTAGTTTCTCTTATATAAACTATTGTCTCTCATTTCACAGGCTGAATCCCACTTCAAATACTGGCTAAATAACCACAACCCACATGCAGAGAAACAGCTCACGTTTTTAACATCCCGCTTCCAAAGGAGGGAAGTGTTTAATGAGTTCTTAAACCTCACGATCAAACTGCAAATAAAATGTAAACCACAATTATGTATTTTTTAAATGCACAATCACCAGCCTGACCCAACAAGAACACTGAACTGAGTGAGTAGCTGCCTGCCATCTTTCCTGCTTCCCTCTGCATCCGAAGGGTACGAGCAACCTGCCCTCCAACCGCTTGGGGACCATTCCTTGCTCAGGACTAAGGGAGGCAGTGGGAGAAACAGGGTCTCATGGTACACAGAAGCGTGTTTCCTGGGTCAGATAAAAGATGGTGGATGTTTGCCCAACACAGTGAACGCAGCAGACACATTCAGTCTTCGAACTATGGGCCTTTGATTTACCCCTCAGGTTAGTCTATGTGTGTACATATGTATACTCCTGTGTGGGTACCTGTACGTACATGTGAAAGCCAGAGGACAACCTCAGGTCCTATTCTTCTGCATCATCTACTTTGTTTTATAAGACAGGGTCTTCCCCTGGGCTGGAACTCAGCAGCAGGCTAGGCAGGTGGGCCAGCAAGCCCAGAGGAGCTGCGATCCCTCTTCTCCTGCTCTGCATACAGCTAAGCTTACCACACCTGATTCTGGGGATCCAACTCTGGGACTCTGCTAACAAGGCAAACACTCTCCAAGCTGAGCTTGCTCTGTAGCCCTGGATCTGTTTCTGTCTATCCTGGCTGAGGTTCCGGGTCACCGGTCATCCTCTAAGCAACTCCAGTTGTAGACTCACAACGGACGTCATTTTGACTTATTTCCAGATCCAGCAGAAGATAAAGTCACTGAAGTTTGGGACCTACTGCAGCCACAGATGGAGGTGGCTGGAAGCTTGGTAGGGAGTCTGCTTTGGTAGCTATCCACCAACCCAGACTGAACCTCAGCACTCCGTTTTCTAGGGCTAGGTTCTGTCTCATCACCCTGTAAAAGAAATTCTCCTTGGCCTTTTCCAGGGGCCAAATCAGAGCTTTGTTCCTGCTGGGGGCTTATCCTCTGCTAATACAAAGCAAGGCCATGTAGTAAGTACTCTGGGCTCTAAAGTCCAACTTCAGTCCATCATAAGCCATGTGGCATTGATAAATGAGTGCCCATTGCTGTGATTGGCTGACAGTCCGGAACCTGGTGCAGGACTGTGAGGAAGGAATGAGTTCACATGTGCAGAGCACACAGTAGGACTTGGTACTCTAGAGGGACTCAGCAGTAACCTTAACTGGGGTCACGGTCTCTGTGGTGTTGAGGAAACATCTGCTCACCAACTGGGAAACTAGAATGGTAACAATGTACAAATGAGCCAAGGAATGGAAAAGAAGAACATTAAGCAAGCTGGAGTTCTGTACTGCTCCACAGTGCTGAGAACCAAAGCAGCAAATGACCTTGACCCTGGAACTGTTCTCAGCAGGCTCTTTCTCAGAACACTCACCTCCCATTAAACTTTGGCTTCACAGCTCTTACTACGTGAGCAAAACGTTTGCAGATCTGCAGTTTACCAAACACATCCATAGCCAGGCGTGGTGGCGCACACCTATAATCCTAGCACTCGGGAGGCAGAGGCAGGCGGATTTCTGAGTTTGAAGCTAGCCTGGTCTACAGAGTGAGTTCCAGGACAGCCAGGGCTACACAGAGAAACCCTGTCTTGGGGAAAAAAAAAAAAACCCACATCCATCACCCAGACATGGTTTTGCAAGGATCCCAGGCCTGAGTGTTGTTCCAGTATCAACCTTCAGCCCAATGTTTCTAGTCACCCAGTGGTATGTCTAAATGGGTGAAACAGCTATTTACCAAAAAAGTTAGAAAAATTCAGCCCTTGTGCAAACATGACTGGCCAGGCCTGCCCTGTGCCACCTCCTTCAGTCATTAGCAGAAACAGGACAGACCCTCAGCTTTAGAGCAAGCCAAGGAGCCATCCAAACGTTGCATAGGCATTTCTGAACACAGTGTGAGTTCTTACTGTTCTGGGCACATAATTCTATAGAGACTTAAGCAAATGGTAAAACAAAAAACAAATAAAAACAAACAAACAAAATTCTTATGTTACTGTTTTGAGGGAAGAGATCAGGGGTCTTGGTGTCCTCAGCTGCTGAAAGCAGGCCATGGTGACCAGTTCAGGTATCTAGGAGCTGAGATAACACCTCAGGACCAGTGCTGGTTGTTTGGGGTGGAGTCCTCATGTGCGTTGGAAATGACAAAAGCAAGAACTCCACTCCATGACTGAATGGAAAAACTGTCAGATGACAGTAAACAAAACACAGTAAAAATACAAGTCCAAGATCCTCAGGCCTGGGCTGTCTGAGGCCTAGCCTGCTCCCTGGCCAGGAGGTCCCCAGATGGACACAAAAAGCTGAAGGCAACGGTGTCTAACAGTCTGGAAGGATCCCCTAAAAGAATAACCACAGCCTATCAATGGACCAAACAGCTACCATGGAAGGACTGAACTCTGGGAATCCTCGACACCCAGGGGAGGTAAACATGTATCACCTTTAAACTTGCGATTCTTCTCATCCGAATGAAGCATGCCAGCAGCACACACACCACGGATGACGCATCTGAACAGAACTGTTGTTGGTTGATCGCATAAGCAATACCTCTTGTGGTTGAAATAACATCTCGAAGGGAAAGTAACGACAGCCACGACAATCTCTGTAAATCAAGAACTGCGTGTGGATTTATTTTACATTTGAGAAAACAGTGGATTTAATTGTGTGAACCAAAACGGACTGTACAATATTAATGACGGGACATCAAAATGTATAATTAATAGTGCACTGCTTGCTCTGGTTTTTTTTTTTCATTTATTTATTTTTTTTTGTCTGATAGTTCCTCTGAGTACATGCATCTGAGAAGATGCAGGTGCAGGTAAATTTTTCTCTATTTAAATCAAGCTGCAGGAACTCAATTTTATCCAAAAATTGTGGTTTTACATTATATACACAGAAATTTAATATAAAATGACAATATAAAAAGTTAAAAGAGAAAGCATACAGCCAGAAGGTACAAAGAAAGTTGGGTAGATTAAAATGATATGATACGTAACGTACAGGCGTGTATAAGCTGATGCTGGCAGTTTACAAGGAAAGAATCCAACATTTGCCCCATTTTTTTTTTTTTGGTTTTTTTTCTGTGGGTTTTTTTTTTTTTCATTTACCAATGCATCACGCTATAGAAAGGTCAGCTGATACCAAAGCTTACATTTGTAAATAACTATAAACTGCAGTATTTTACAGGAAAAAAAAGGAAATAGCATTTTTTTACACTTTTTTTTTAAATAATAAGCTTGCATACTTTTTTTTGCCAAAAGTGGCATTTTTCAGCATCCAGAGGGTTTGGGCATAGTGGCGACTGGGGTGTTCGTTGTTTTTGTTTTGAACATATAAAGTTGTGGCTCCCTAACCCCGCAAGTCCTAGACAGCTTCCGTCTCCAACCGCTGCATGCATGTCTTGTTACAAACCAGTCCTGCATAGAAAAGCGCGTTTCTTAATTATTAAATAAGTTTTGTGTCTGACACAGCTTTTGATCTGAATGAAATGCCTTTAAGCGCCTTTCCCCCCTTTTTTCTTTCTTTTTTTAATTTCTTTTTTTTTTTTAAATTTTTGAGTGAAAGGCACAGAGATAAAGTCCTCAAAGGGTTAAACTTGACACTACCAGGTCCTGTGACCTTTATTGTCATGGCAACTTTGTAATTTTAGGATGTCTCTTTATGCTGCTATTTGTATCTTTTTCTTTACTGCTAAACAACGTCTCCGAAGCGTGCCCCCCACTATTTCCTACAAAAGATAGCTTAACAACAAGAACAACAGATGCTGAAAATAAAGGTCAGACTTTGACTCACGGAAAGAAAAGAAAAAAAAAAAAAGAAAAATAACATGCACAGATCAGACAAAGAGCATATAAATATAACTACAAAATATGTGTGAGAAAAACCAAGTCCAGATAGGCAGGTCAGCAACAAAGGAGAGACTGATTTCCGAGGTTCAGGCCAGGCCAGGCCTAGTGCAGCACGAGAGGGAGTAGGAGTACTCTGCAGCCACCTGCACGGCACACTATTGCTTCTCCAGCTCCGTCACGTAGATCAGGTGGTCCTCCGGCGACTTGCCGTGCGTCTTGCTAAGGTGCAGTTTTACTGCGTGCTTGCTTGCAAAAGTCCGGTTGCAGAGCTTGCATTGGAATGTGGAGCCCAGGTCTTCCTCGGAGGAGCCCAGCGGGCCCAGAGTCTTGTTGGTGAGGGCTTTGGAGACGACGCTCTGCTGCTCTTGGATCTGACTGAGTGGCAGCTTGGAGAGGTCCTTCAAGCTGAAGCCCAGGTGCGTCTCCAGGTGACTGACGTACGTGGAAGCAGTTCTGAACTGAGAGGCACAATCATTACAAAAGAAAACAGGATGCCCTGTGTCGAGGTTCTTAAGGAACTTGGTTCCCCCTGTCCTCCGCAGCTGGTACTTCACGTTGGCCAGCCAGTGACTGATGGTGGTCATGGAGAGGCCCGTGAACTTGGAGATGTGCACCCGCTCCTGAGGGCCCAGGTCCGACATGATGTATTTCCCTTCTGCCGTCTCTCGAAGGCTGGAGGCAAACTGAGCCTGCAGGATGAGCAGGTGTTGTGGGTTCCAGTTGGACTGGCGCCCCTTTCTCTTGTGAACAGGTGACAGCTCGTCCAGGGCCTCCTCAAAGCTGCTCCCATCCGCATCTGACTTCTCTGACACCGTGGAAGGTGTGGAGGACTTGGGAGTCAGACGGCCTGTGAGGTTCTTCACCATGTCCGAGATATCCATGAGGGCGCTCTCCCGCAGAGGCGAGGACACAGCATCCGCCACACCCGAGACCAGTGGCTTGTTCTTAGACTTGGTCAGATCAATGGGCTGGTCGCTGTTCTCATAGTAGTAGCGGTCGATGGCGTCAGCCTGCTTGGCAGGGGTTGTGGGGTAGACAGGCTTGTCCAGCATGCTGTTGCTGATCTTGTAGAGCATGGCCAGTGGGTCCAGAGAGGGGCTCACGGGCTTGGACACCTTTCCTAGGTGGGTGTTCATGATGGACTGCAGAGCACTTAGCGGGTTGATGAAAGAGGGCTCCGGTGAGTGGTCCGTGATGATACCCAGATGGCCGCAGCCATTGGTGACCTTGGCTTTAAGAGGTTCTGTACCATTTGGGGTGTGAGTGTCTGCTGTACTCTCCTTTTTGGCCTTCCCAGTTTCTGAATCTGAGCCCTTCTTCTGTGGCTTGCTCCCAGTCTCCTCTGTCTTAGGAAGATCTTTATTCTCCTTTGCCACAGGGGAGATGGCTTTGACAGGGGAGGTCTTCTCCTTCTCAGTAGGCCTCTCCTCCTTCTTGATGCTGACCTTGCCCGTTACCTTCTCTACTAACTCCTCCATGGCAGACACATTGCTCTTATGGGGTGGGGGCGTGAGGCTCCCTGGGGAGTGTAGGAGGGCACTGTGCTCTGTGGAGGACAGTGCCTTCACGCTGCTGGCGTAGGATGGCTGTATTTGCACGCTCTGCACAGCTGACTGCAGCGGCTTCACTGTGCCTGGCAGCTGGTAGGCTGCATGGATGCTGGGGTACCCACCCCAGGAGGGTGCCCCATTCTGGGCTTTACTGATGGCTGTGGACACGGTGTTCTCAAGTGACTTTAGGATATCGACTCCTCCCTTAGGGCTGTCATCTAGGTCTTCCTCACGCAGGTACTGATAAAGGGCCGTAGGCTCAAACTTCTCAGTGGCATCTTCAGTCTCCTCTTTGATTTTTCTCTCTGCATCTCCAGCTGTTGGAGGGGCTTTCTCCTTCTCCTTCTCCTTCTCCTTCTCAGGTTCCTTCTTCTCTTCTGAGGCTACAGAGCCCGCAGGAGAGTCCGGTTGTTTCTTGATGCCGGAGGCAGGCAGCCGGGTGTGAGTGGTCGGGGGTAAGGGGATGGACTGGATCTTCTCTTCCACCACAGGGTCCAAGACCAGCTGCTTTCCTTTCTTGGAGGCAGAGGTTGTCACCTTTAAGAAATGGCCAGTGACCATCATGTGGGCTGTGAGCTGCTGCAAGGTGTCATGGGAGCTGCCACATTCCATGCATTTGAGTATCTGGGCTTTTCGGGCCTCAAACTGCCACGTGTAACTAGCACCATTCTGGTAGCCATAACGGTTGTTCGGAGTCACGTACGGGTTGGCCGTTTTCTGGTCCTTGGCTGACTCACTCAGTGCAACCTCAGTGGCCATGCCTGTGGGCTCTGGGGAGCAAGGGGATGCCAGGTCCTGGAGTGCTCGCTTCTTGGTGGAAGGGACCAGTTTGGTGATGGCTGGCACGGGCTCCTTCAGAGGCACTTTCTGGTAATGCTTTGTTTTGATCATGTGGACACTGAGGTCTTGCAAGGACTCGAAGGAGTGTCCGCAGTACATACACTTCAGCACCTTCTGTGCATCCTCTTTCCCCTCCATCTCCATTAGGGAACGCTTCCTGGGCTTGGACCACCGTTTGGTCTTCTCAGAGTCCTTGTCTCTGTTGTCGTCTCGGTAGTGGCCTGTCTCGTTCATGTGCACCGTCAGTTCCACCAGTGTGTCGTAGGCCGCGCTGCAGTCTTTGCACCTGAACTTGCTGGCCCCCGTGAACACGGAGCCGTACAGCTTGTTATTCTGTCGGTAGAGCTGCACGGTGCTGAACAGGCTGGGCTCAGGCAGCAGTCCGTAGGACGATGTCTGCTGCAGTGTCTTGGCCAGGGCAGCCTGGTGCCAGTCATACCCCGAGCTGCTGCTGCTGTTACTGGTGGTGCTGCTATGGCTGGTGGTGGTGCTACAGCTGGTGATGGCCGTGGTGGCTGTGGTACAGGCGGTGCTGGCGGTACTGGTAGGAGGTGTGGGGGTAGGTGTGGAACTCTCCTTCTGGATGGCATCGTTGTTGCTGGTGGCAGAACTGGACTTTTTTAAATCCAATGCTAGGCTAGACCAGCAGGACTCTGAGAATAAGTTCGCATACACAGCTTTGATCTGTGCCAAGCTGTCCTGGGGGTAGGAGACACTGTCTGGACACTGCGCTTCCTCCTTCTCTTCTCTGGAGGAGGAGCTTTTGAAATGAGCCAGCTGGTCACTGCCCTCGCTGAAGGGCGATCCGTAGCCAGCGTCTTGATTGGTGGCAGTGCTGACAGGGGAGTTCTGATAGCTCTGGGCTTCTTTGATCTCTGTCTCTTCATTGCACGCAAATTCGCTCTCCTGAATGTCCAGAGACAGCCCACCATCCTCCGTGTGCTCCTCATCTATCTCGGCTGCCTTCAGTTCTTCCTCGGGAACATAAGCTAGGAGAGAAAAATGACCCACAGTCAGAGGAGTCAATCATCCTCAAGGACGCAGCCTCCCCAGCAGTTAGGTGATCTTTAAAAAGATGTTTTTCAGCCAGGCTCCCAGCCTACAAGGCCACCTCAACTTCAACTCCATGTGCCTGCCCGTTGGACCTCGACAAGCAGGAGTAAAGCCACACTGAGGCTGTCCCCCACACAGCGTGCCCTCTCAGCACAGAAGTCTCTGTACACAGGCCTTTCTAACTTGGCTCTCCCTCTTCTCTCCTTCTCTCCCTTCCTCCTGCTTCCCCAACTCCTTTCTCTCCCTCCCTCCCTCCCTCCCTCCCTCCCTCTCTTCTTCTCTTTCTCCTTCCCTCTCTTCCTTCAAGTAGCCCAGGCTGGCTTTGAACTTTCAATCCTCTTCCCTCCCCCAGCCCCCCCCCCACCAGATGTTAGTGTTACAGGCATGTACCAGCCCTTCTTAAAGATATCGCTCTGGTTAGAGGCTGTGGAGAACAGGAAGGAGTCCCACATGCTTTGCCTCATTGGACCTGCCCAGCCCTCTTTGATTTCTACAGGGCACGTTTGATGAAATTAGGAGGAACCCAGCTCTCTCTTTAGACTAATGTATTTTCCCAGGTAATATTCTACGGTTTCCATAAGTAAAAATAGTCCTTCATGGGAAACACTTAAAAAAAATTATGGTTTTCACTAAAACACAAATGCTTATCACATCATGAGTCTGCTGCCGGGACAAAACCCAGTGTTACCTATGAAAGACTGCTCAGGGGTGGCCAAGGCCATTGCCATACACCAATACCAAAAGCAGCACCACACACCACTGCTAAAGGAAGAAATAAGGCGAGCATCCATCATACGGACAGATGTGGTCATCTACACCACAGAGCATCATCTAGTGCTAGAGAGGAAAACGCTGACCTCTGACCCCTAAAGGCATGGGTGAGCCGTGAGGACCCTGCACAAAGGAAAATGGGCTAGTTACACAGGACAGATACTGTCTTGGGCCCTTCTTTGAGGTCTGTACCACAGTCAGGTTCACAGACAGAGTGGTGGGTGGCAGGGCAGAGTGGGGTTGGGGCAATGGGAAAATGATATCTCTGGCTAGAGTTTCAGTTTTGTGAGCTGAGAAACGACCTAGAGTTAGGAGGTGGGGATGGTAGCCCAGCAACAGAAATGTTCTGGATGCCACTGAATAAAGCCTTTAGAAATGGCTGCGATGGTCACTTCCATGTTGTGAGAACTTCATCTTAATAGTTTTTAATTATGAAGGCAGTAACAGCATATGCCCCCAGCCACTGCCACAGGCCCACAGCTGTCGGCAGAACTGCAGGCTGAAGGACATGTAGGTGCCAGGGAAAACCTTGATTCTTACTTCGGGTCATTTTAAATGCTTTGATGTGTGACATATCTTGGTACTGACATATTTTTTTTACTACCTCTTAAACTTATTTGAGCAATGTGCTTCTCTCTCTTTCTCTTTCTCTCCCGCTACCCCCCACACACACCTCCCTTTCTCTGACAGAAAACTAGGTGACCTGGTGTTTCATGAGAAAGTAGGAAATTCGAGGTTGAGGTATTCTCCAGCAAGCCCCTATTAAAATGCACTGGCGTGACCTGAGAGGGGCGTCTCATTAAACATGATCATTCATTATCACATTATCAGAGCCGGATCCTAAGGGAGTGTGGCAAAGAGCACAGGCATTTTCAGAGAGGGATGACAGGAGAGACAAAGAACAGCTCCGTGCCCCAGGGGAGGACGCCAGGGTGGGTGAAGGACCAGGAAGCTTCCACACCTGCAAATGAAAGGCTCCAGGCATCAGGGCAGGCACTCACAGAATATGAATGACCTCTATATATACACGCATACACATATACATACAGACACATGCATATGCACACATGATGGTGCACACGCAATCACATAGTATGTGTGAGCTCATGCATGACAGCACACATACTTCATATATATGAGCACACATATGATGACAGTACATGCATAACCACTCCACTGTATGAACACAAGCATTACAAATGCATGCATGGTCACCCTGTGCATGCAATCACACACCTGAAGGCACACACACAGCCATCCAAACATGTAAGTTAAACACAATAGAACATCACTATCATTCCTGTACATATGAGAACACATGACAGCACATGCATGATCACTTCTGCTCATATCTGACATGCCATTCATAGTCATCTACATTTACAAGCAAACATGTGATCGAACATAAATTATCATGCCATATTGTGAACCTATATATGACCAACATGCATATGCAAGCACGTGTGTGTGAGATCACACATGTATGTTTACCCTGTATACAGAAGCACACACATATAAATGCACACACAATAAGAGACCATTGAATCTGCCACATGAAGACCTCTAAGGCCCTGCAAAACACATGTGCCCACTGCCTTTCTACCTCCAGCCCCAGCTCACCTCTGTGAAAATCCCAAAGTAGTTGGAACATACAGGTCCGGTCCCTGTTCCACTAGTGAAACAGGAAGTACAGTCCTGCTAATGCTACACCACTAGTGTGAGAAACGACCCACAGTATGAGGCCTCGGGCTTTCTCTACAGGCAGCCGAGTGCTGGGCAGTCTACAGAGAAGTCTACAGCCCTCCTAGAAAATGGAAGGCTCCAAACATTCTAGGATGACCACTACACACACACACACACACACACACACACACACACACACACACATTTTCATTCCACTCCTGAGAGCTAAATGTTTAGGGGATCCAGATCAGGGATGCCATGAGGCCCACTGATAAGGCCCTTCTCTTACAGGATGCTGGACTAAGCTGTCCCAGCTAGAGAACATGTAAAGGGTATAGATAGTGTCTCAGGTCCAGACTATAGGTGTCTGGTATCAGTAGACTCTTCCTATGTCATCCTACATGTCTGATTTCCCCCTTGTCCCAGCAGAAGCGTAGTCACAGGGATGCCACCTTCTTCCTACCAAAGGAACTAGCCTCCATGCCGTGGCCCCTAGACTGAGCTGACATGTAAATCTCGAGCAATTCCACAATGCTTGCACAGCTGACAGTGTTATGGGGACATGGAACAGAACCACAAAGCACAGGGCTCTCAACCCTAACGGCCAATCTCTGGCCGCCACCACCCCACCTGATGGCTGTCAGCACTGCCTGTTTTCTAGAAGGTGTCTATGGAAAAGAAGAGCTTATGTCTCAGGGGATAAGAAAGCAGGAGGAGTGTGTCAGGGTGGGGAAGGGGACAATGGACCACCGTGAAAGCCGGACCCTTGAGGCCAAGGTTTCTCTCTGTCCTGCTTAACTCACCCACCCTGCATATGCCCCAAGCTGGAAGTGGCTTCTGGTTCTTCTGCCCTGGGAGTGGTGGAGATCCACAGATCTCAGCTGGCATACCCTTGCTGGCTCTGTGCCTGCCTCACTGTAGTCTAGAAGACTGGTCCTAACTTCACTCTTAAAGGCCTGTGACCACCAAAACCTTCCATGTCCCCTACACCTGCCAATCACCACCAGCCTGACGCTCCTCCCACCTCACAGAGGCCACCAGCCAAAGCCTGTGCTTCATGTCATGCACAGACAGTGTATGACAAACACATGCCAGGGGACAAGGGAAGCAGTGACAAACTATCAGTGGTTTAGACGGCTTTAAGGGCTGACTCTCTATGAGGTGGCACACGAGACAGAGAGAGAGAGAGAGAGAGAGAGAGAGAGAGAGAGAGCAAGAGAACACATATCAAAACCAAGGCAAAAAGAAGATTTAAAAATTTGATACCTTCTAACCCAAAAACTTTGGTGTGCAGCCTAAGACGGTGTGAAATGAAGCAATCCTCTAATGCATGAAGATTTCCTGCACAGCATCATGGCACATTTGCCAAAATCTAAGTCTTCAATAATGGATATCCAGTACTTCAATGAAAGTATGTTCTAAGACATACCTTTTATGTGCTAGAATAGTTGACACGGTGTTTGCCATGGCAAGTATGGGGATCCAAGTTCAGTCCTTAAGTTGCGTATACAAAAGAAAGGCTTTTATAACACCCCAGTGCTGGGATGGTGGGGACAGGCAGATCCCTGGGGCTCGCTTGTCAGCCAGCCTTGCCTAATTAGCCTAATCAGGTGAGGAAGACACCTGAGATTGACCTCCAGCCTTAACAAGCATATACATGCACCCACTTATATGCACTTGTATATAGACACACACACACACACACACACACACACACACACACACACCATGCCCTAATGACACAGCCAAAGTCAAAAACAAAGGCAGAACACAGAGGTGTATGGCCAGCACAATGGGAAAACCCTCCTCAGGGACTGTTAATGGCGGTTTCTTCAAGCTAATGGATACATGGGGTTTTGACTGTTGGCGGACATGCCTCCTGATAAATACTGATATTTTCAAAATCTTCCCCAAGTTTTCCATTCGATTCACATTAGCCACTGCAGGCCATTTCTGAAATCAGCTATGTAACCTTCCCTGAGCATCCACTGGGTATGGCCATCAACAGGACCCAGGAGCACAGAGGATAACTTTTTCCTCCTGAGATGGGGGGGGCGGGGCGGATGGCAGAGAGCTGCACTCGTCACTACTGCTGTCCTTCAGCAGGGCTGCAGATGGCATGGGGCTAAGCATCCGTGGTCCCTCCTCTGGGCTGCCCAGCATGCCCCCATCCACCTCCCCTGCCACTCTATTCCGTGTACACCCACAGTGGCCCCTTGGAAGACAGCTGCAGTCTTCCATACAAGCAAGAGGGTAACCTGGTGTTTTGGGCTTCAGCTGGCCAGGTTCCTTCAGTCCAGCCTCCATCTCTGACGTCATGCTCATCCAGTATCCCATGCTCCTCCAGTTCCTTATGCCGAGACCTTCTTTTCAGCTACTTCACACTGGTCCCTGCTCTTAGTACACTACATTTATTCTCAGTCACTATTTCACCAGGACTCATGAGGTCACTATTTCACCAGGACTCACACGTCATGGAGTGACAGCTAGGGGCAGGCATCTTCCCTCCAGCCCACACCACTGAACACCTCTGCCCACTGGTTTGAGGCTGCCCTTCAGACCTTTCTCCCTTCCAAAGCAGAGTCTAATCACCCACCCTGCCCCAGCCCCACCTGTGAGATCCTCCACTCTCAAATGCAAGAGACAAACAGGGTTCTGGCATCTCCAGCTAGAAGCCTAAGGATCTAAAACCCGCAGAACTTCATTTCTGAGTTCAGCACCTGCAGAGAAAAGAGTGGCCAGTGACACAGGATAAAGGCCATGAAGAGTTCCCAAGCCTGTTGTCTGCAGTCTGACAGCAAGAAGGGCTTCCCTTACCTTGACTTTAGAAGCCACAAAAGCAGGGCCTGTTCCAGTCATGGAGGAATCTCAGAGATATCTGAGAACCAGCCCTACACTGTATTACCTGTCATGTAAAAGCAGGCCAACCTAATGACCCTGGGATTTGGGGGTGATCCAAAGAAAAAGGTGCTCCCAGGATGCCTGAAGATGGAGCTAAGAGAAACAGAGTGCTCAAACCTGCACTTATACAGACTGGGCCTATGACCACTGTGGTCCCTGCGAAGGGACAGCCAGCTGCCTTTCAGTCTGACACAAAGAGAGAGGGAGAAGAGACAGACTCAAAGCCTGTTGAACCCAGTAGACAGGTAAGCGTGTGTTGGCATACACTTGCCCCTCAGGGCCTGACTCTTCCCAAAGCGCAATCCTGGTAAAAGAGATGCCCTTAAGGTTACAAGAATTACCATGGTCATTAAGCCCAACTCTGTGCTTGTCTGCTGCCGTGGTTTGAAAGTTTCTGTTCTTCAGGAATTCACCTTGAAATCTAATTATCAGGTGAGTCGATCAGGAGGGACTTTGGGAGGTTCTTAGGCCACAAGGGTGGTGGCCATGGGAGTAGAGATTAGTGCCCTCATAAAGCAAGATCCAGAATGCCGTCGTACCCCTTCCTGCACAGGGGGACATGGTGAGACCCTAAGACCTGCTGACACGTTAACCTGGGCCTCTGAGTTGGGGGAAAAAAAAACAAAACACGTTTTCATTGTTTTTTAATCTCACCCAGAATGTGATACTGTTACAATGGCTAGAAGGCACCAAGACATCTGCTCATCTCTGTTGCACCCCAAAGATGTACACATAGAATAAACAATACATACTAACATGCCCAGTGGTTTATTCTCCTTGTGCTGCTGTGGAAAGGCAGCCCAGCTCAACCATATAACAACAGGACCTATCCCTGGGACAACAGGAAGAAAATGACAATCAGCTAGCCCTCATGGAAACTGGCCCAGTATATTGTGTCCTGATACCAGGTGTGACATGTGGCCCAGTAAATTTTCTAGGGCCCTCTCTTTTCATGCGCCCCAGAGCACTAAGGAAGGCAGGCAGGAAACCCAAAGGAGGCATCAAGGCTGCTCCCAGCAACCTCTCAAGGAGAGGGCAGCTTGTGCGCTCTCTCCCTCATTAGCGCATGTCGTGCAGGGCCGGCTGTGAGGAAAGTGGATGTTTAAAAGTATCAAATAAAAAACCCAGGTTTTTAGTCACTGCTTGGTGAAACCTTACAGTGAACACCAACTTGGCTATTGTCTTACCACCTGGTGAGACTATAATCAGACCAAATTGCATGTTTATCTACACCAAACTTTTTTTTTTTTTAAGAAAAAAAAAAAAACTGGCAAACGTGATACTCCTGAACAGATGGCCATTATATCAAAATACATTTACTCCAAGGGACCAATTCACAAAAGGGGCTCACACACACACCTAAAGGATGGGTGTGCGGCTTTAGTTCATCACAGAATCCAGCAAAATACAACTTCTTCCGAATTTACCACTTGTAGAGTAACTTCACCTTTGCTACGGAGAGAGCAGGTGGTTTTAGTGAGAGTCTGAATCTATCAAGGGGAAAAAAATGCAGCGGAAGCAGAAACAGGCAAAACACATTCCTTCCTAGCCTGAAAAAAAAAAACATAAAAATGCAAGCCATATATACATTAATTTGCTACTGTGGTTCTGATTTCTCACAGGAAAGCTGATGCCCTGCTTGGCAAGGCTGAAAGGCCACTTCTGTTCCACTGTGATAGGGACAAAAAAAGTTCCTACCACTTCTTCAAATTGTAGTTGCTGGTAGGGATTGCTAACACATCGTTTTGCCTATGCATTGGACTTGTAACAGAAGCCTCTTTACTTAAGCCCCAGTAGAAGCCATCCCTAAGAACTGCAGGGTCAGTAAATAAAAATGACCTCCCCTCGCTTCCAATTTTAATTAGGAATCTATAGGTAACTGTCCCCAAAACAAATACAATTTCTTCTTTCTCTCACTGCCCTGGAATTCAATTTGAAATTAGCTTGGAAATAAGAAGGCACATCCCAAGCTCGATCCTGATCTGCCCACAAGCACATCAGATATTAGCCTTTTGTCTCAAGCTGGTGGATTTACAACACAACTTTACAAGCAGAGACCGCACATAAACCAACGTGAAGCTTCCAGATGCTCAGTGGTATCAAGAAGAAAAAGAAGAGGGAAAGGCCAGAGGGAAGCTAGAGTGGACTGAAAGAGCTGGGGGTGCAGAGACCCTCCTCAGCACCAGGGGACGGGGTTGGTTGAGTTTCTTCGGCAGCTGCACACACAGATACAGATCTACAATGGAACACTCCCTGGCTCTACAAGATCAAGTCTCACTCAAGATGTGGGCACCCAAAGCCAAGCACCAGGGAAAGATGTTCTCAGTCATTTCCCCAAGTTGGAAAAGACAGAACTCCAACCCCTATCCCATCCTAAGGCAGAGGAAGAGTCTAGTCTATTCACTCAGTATTAACAAGTAACCCCCAGAGCATGGGGCCGCAGCCCAGGAGTGTCTGATACCCTGAAAACAGTAGATTTTACCTAACAGGTGGGACTCCCCTGGTAGAAGACAGAAGAAACATAATTCAGGGCCTTTACCCTGACTCATACCTCAGCAGGTAGGACAAACCTGTGAAGAATGCCACCACCAAATCCACTGCCCTTGCCCCCAGACAGACTGCAACCCAGAGATTACATCTTCTATAAAGTTCCCATGCATGGACCTCAGCTGGGGGTCTTGGGACTTGGGGACTGGGAGGGGGAAGAAGCAGTTTCCACGGTCCCTGAAACTACAGCGCATCTCAGAATGCAGTCTCCATTATAAAGTCAGATGTCTTTTTCTCTAAGACATGCTGGCTAAAAGATTGTCCATCTTTAGGCAATTACAGTATGTACTGATGTGGGCTGCTAACAGGACAGAGTCAGGGTGCTGAGGAGCCTGTTTGGGCACCACATTAGGGAACCTTTGTATCTTTAAGGATGCTACGGTTAGATGCCAGTTTTCTGAGAACACGAGGAATCCTAAGCAAACAGATTTCAGTACCTGGTCAGAAACTAAACACATGACCTCACAGCCCCCGACGTCCCTCAAAGCTCTCTAATAACAATATTGGTGTTTGAGCTGAATTATATCTGCCCTATTGTGACAAAGAATATAATTTTATCAGAATAATTAGTTTTGGGGGGTATTGTTTTCTTTTTACTATCATCATCGCCTCCTCAGAATTGCTTTCGAAGACACTTCCTTAAAGGATTTTTCATGGGGGAAGAACCTTCAGATCCCGCGGGAGGACTTACTTATGAGCACCTTTGTTTTCAGCGCACGCACGCACGCACGCACGCACGCACGCATGCACACCATACTTTTCTAAAAATCCTTTGCTTTATATAGGCTACGATTCTCTAAAAATCTTTCATTTCCATTTGTACAAATGTCCTGGAATACAGAATGGTATTTGTGGAGATCGCTATTTCTACAGATGAAACTGGGAACAAAACACATCACAAGGTGAATGGATATAATTCTCCAGCCTAACAGGTTTTTAAAGAAAAGAGTCTGATGAACCCAGGAAGCAAAGTCACCCACATTACATTTTCTCCAGCGACACCCCCTACTCCCCCAGCACCATATTCCCCTCCCTCCCCCCAACACAGAAATCCCATGATTGAGCAGCCAGGAATTGGTAACTGCAGTATAAAATTCTCCTTTCACAATTACTTACAGAAATAAATGACATTTTCCCCATCAACTAAAACAAAGACTCCGAATCATCATTTCTGCTATTTCTTTTTGTGTCAAAACAGCTTTGCTAGCGCGTCCCCGCCCTTTGTGAGCCTAGCAGGATGGTGCAGACCGTGACAATGTGAGCATAGACAGTATGCCCTGCTGGGGTGTGTGTGGGGAGCAGGGAGCTGTCTCACGAGCCACGAGAACAGATCTGGACCAGCAGCACAGGAAGGCTGCAGGCAAGAGCACACCACACACGCTTAGGCGTGTGTGTGCAATGCACATGTATACAGGTGGGTGCTCATGTGTGTGAACCTGAAAAACTTCTTACCCCAACCATTCCCAAGACAGGAATCGGAGAAAGAAATCTATGATCAGACGCCATTTTTTTTTTAAATTAAATCTTGTTAATAATTTTTCCCATAAAATGTGCCTTCTGGATACCAATGTGTCCCTAAAGATGTGCTGTCATCCCGAGCCACGTTAGATTCTGTGCGTCCTAATACGAGTGGACAGAAGGCAATGTATACAGCCCTGTTACAGCTTAATGTGACACCGACCATGTGTGCCCTGATGGTTTACAACATAAATACACACATATTGTCTGGAAAAAAAAATACTTTCATCTCAAATCCTAACTATATAATGAGGCACAAACAACGTATCTTTGGCAAATTAGATAAAAACTATATTTCTCGACTTGCAGCCCAACATTGTTTGGAACATCTTTGTTTCTTTAAAGAAAACACAGCTCGCTCTTGTCAACAGTCATTTTAAGGACAGTGAGAAGTGACAGCTGTATCTGTTTGTTAATGGCTAAATGTAGGAAAGTTCTCAATTCCCCGGAATCTTACTAACACTGGCTCAGAACAATTAGGTCTGTATCCCCCTCCAAGAACCCGTGTCTTAATCTGCACCCCAATTACGCACAGAGTAAAGGTGTGTTCCTGAGCTGCCCTGCTCCGCATTCCCTCCCAGAATGCTCTCAGAACTCTGCCTCATCATCACTATTGTTCCTCCTCAGAGAGATGCACAGAAGTGTGTGTGCTCTGCTCAACAAGCCGCAGCAACAATAGAAGAAAGGCTTCCGGGAACACGCTCCATGCTTAAGTCAGCCTGGGACCCACTGTGAAAGAATCCAGCAGGTTTCAACCTGGTTGCCCCAGTCCCCTGCCCCAGAACAGGGTAACAAACACCTGCACCAATGCTCTCTGACAGCAAGGCACTGTTCCAAATGGGGGTGCCTGCAACCTCTCAGATACCCATCTCCAGAACAGTACAGCAGGTTGGTTGACCAAAAGTCCTCACTTCACATGTGTGCATGTGAGAGTATGTGTGTGTGTGTGCACATGCATGTAGTGTACATATGTATTTATGTGTTCATGTATATAGGCACACATATAACATGTGCACACGTTTGTCAAAGCTGGAAGTGTCTTTCTTTCTCAATCCCTCTTCACTGCATTTAATGAGACAGATCCTCTCCCTGAGCCGAGCTCACTGACTGCGAGTCCAGCTACCCAGCTTGCCTCTAAGGGTCCTCTATCTCAGCTTCTGGAGGCGTCTCAGATTACAGGCATACATGACCAATGAGTTGGTTACTGCAGTAGAGTTACCTAGCTATGTCCAAGTCTGGGCAGGAGGCAGCAGTGACCCTGGACATGGCATTTCAGCATGAGGACCCATCAGAATCTCCACCTTTGTGTGCTAAGGTTACACAGCTATAGGCTCCTGGGCACATGTGAACAGCCCTTGCTAGCAGCCAGCAGCCGTTTGCTGCTGTAGAGGAGCAGGGGTTTTACAGGCAGCAAAGAGCTAAGTTCCAATTTTAAAACATTTCCAGATAGAATCAACAATTCACATGAAACAGCTCTTCATGTGAGCAACTTCTGGAAACAAGTGATTTTTTTTCCGAGACAGGGTTTCTCTGTATAGCCCTGGCTGTCCTGGAACTCACTTTGTAGACCAAGCTGGCCTCGAACTCAGAACTGCCTCTGCCTCCCAAGTGCCAGGATTAAAGGCGTGCACCACCACTGCCCCCCCCCCCGGAGAAACAAGTGATTTTTTACCAGGAAAGAAATGGCTATCCCCAAAGTGGATTATTAATAATTAACAAGGAAATAGGGAGATGGACAGAGCACCTCCTCCTTTTACATCTCAGACAGGGACCTCCACCTCGAAAGCTCAAGCTCATCATGGTGGTTTCTGTAGCTGGAGATGACCAGATGACCCTGGACACACCCCATTAAGGGAGCACTCCCCATTAAAGGAGCACTCCAATGGGGAGTGCCTCCTCCCAGGTTCCCTCCCGGTGAAAAGAGCGTGTGATTAGCAAAGGTCTGCTGGAGAGATGAAGGGGCTTGTGCGGTTCTGCCTTGATTCTGTCTCTGAGACTCACCGGCTCTTCCTGCTCCATCTGATAAACTATCCATCCCGCATTCTCATTAGGCTCCCATCACCAAAGGGAGTGGAGATGGATCCATCTGGACCCCTCCCCTTCCCTCTGTGTCGGATGATTTCATTGAAATGTTCATTTTCATCCCTGCCGGCAACATTAGAATGGAAGTATTTAACCTGTTTCCATTACTTATACAAATTGCCATTATGGGGTAGGACAGATGTTAGAATCACGCCACATAACTAACTTCTGTACATCCTTTACAGGAGCTGGAGGATCGGGAGAGCGGCTGGATCACATTACTCGACTCCATCATATGTGCTCTGCGACCAGACTCATTAACTTTACACGTCAGCTTTTGCACTTTCTGTGTAAAAATTCCCAGGCTGTTTGGACTCATTTAGTTTGGAAAGAGAAACCTTTGTCAGGGATAATGTTTTGATCAGGTGTTGGGAGAGCAGGGGAGAGGTGTGAGGGCGAATGGAGGGATAGGGGCAAGAAGAAAGAGCTTGGGAGGGGAACACCTTGTCGAAATGTTCCCTTCCCTGGGGAATGATGAAAGAGAAGGCGGTTGGAGTCCCTGCTACTCAAAGATGGCTGTCACTTCATATAGGCACGGGCACAGCTCACCTCGACAGGTGACACTGTTGTGGAGCAAAATCTTGCTGCATTATTGAGCATGCTGAGTGGGACTGGGAAGGCTGCAGGCCCAGGATGCCTGAGGCACCCAAGGAGGGAAGTAGGCAGGTGAGTGGATTTCGCTTCATTTGTCTCCTTGAGTGAAGGAGGGAGAGATTCCCCATGGATAAGAAGGCACAGGAGGCACATCCCAGGTCCAGAACAGTCTTCCCTGACCCCAAACTCCTTGCCCGCAGACTAATCAGATACCTGCACATAAGATTTCTACCTTGAACACCAATTCCTAGTCTGAGGACATTTCCCCCACTGAAGGCATCCAGACACCAGCTAGAGTCGATACGCCTAAGAATGTCCAAGGTGGCGATGATGGGGTTTCTAGGAAGGCTCTAAACTGAAAGCTCCGTTTGTGGACTATAACAAAGTGACAAGTTACGTTCTTTCTGTGTATACAGGAAAGTTCTCTTAAGACCAGCCGATCCCACCACCACCACCACCACACCTCATCTAATTCTCTGCTTCCCTGTCCTCTCCCTTCCGCCTGCCTCCATTGGTTCTGCCCTCGAAACCATCAGAAGGAAATGCTGAGTGTGATCAGATCAATGAAGAGAATGAGCGATGATCTTCACCAGTAGAGAGAAAGAAAGCATGAGCTCAAGGATCTAAACAAGAGGACACAAGTGGGCTCCCCAACACAAGTCAGCAAAGCCATGAGATGCAGGAAACAGGCCTCACAGGACTGGCTGAGACACACACACACACACACACACACACACACACACATTCCTTAGAGGGAGGGAATGGAAGCCCACTACTGACAGCACCGGCATTTCCTCCCCAGTGGCAACAGTGAAACCCAATGTCAAACAGCAATGGAACACAATAGAAGAGAATTCCCCCATGAGAGGAGGATTCCCATGCCGCAGAAGCAATTTATTATCTGGAGAATGAATAATACAGCATCATCACCGCATGCCTACGGAGCATCTCGCCAGCACCACGGCTGGCACGGGAAGATCACACGGCATGGCAGAGGATTTTTCCTGAGCCTATAATGTGGACCAGGCACAGCACCAAGCACTCCTCAGTACCTCTCCATGCCTTGAAACCACAATCCCATGGTCGCCCTATCTATTGCCAGGTAGGGAAACTGAGGCACAGAGGTTAAACAAGGAGTTCCATACAGGCAGAGAGACACAAAGAGCTCTCCCAAGGAATCTGTTCCCAGCCCAGGCTCTTGATCTACTCATGCTGTTGCTAAGCAGTATTTTCCAGCAATAGCAGCACTGGTCCTGGGTTCAAAACAGACCATAAAGGAAGGTCTTTCTCTCCACAGAGGTCAGCCAGCAGCACTGGTCCTGGGTAGCCTGACCTACAAGCTTCAATTCTGGTTATCACAGGCTGCAGAGGAGGATATTTGGAGGCCTGCCACTCTGAGGCTACTCAGAGCCCCATGGGACTGTTTCAGCCACATTTGGCCTGTTGTTGTCAGACCCCAAACAGGTCAGCACTCTCCAGAAAAGACCTAAGAACATGCTTGCTGACAGATGCTGGATGCTGTAAGTGTTCGTGTTTGTGAAGTAAGTTTCCCTATTACCATGATGTTATGCTATACACACTGCACTCACACAAAGGCACACACAAGCATAGAACCCAAGCCCAACATCCAGAATCCACACCCAAAGCTAGTTATACTTGTCATCAAGTCCTGGAGAAAGGAACTCGAAAGGATCCCTGGGCCTTTCTCACCAGCCAGTCCAGGAATTGGTAAGGTCCAGTCATACTGAGAGCTTCCACACATATGTGCACACTTATGCTCAGACAGTTACACACATACATGAACATGGGAATACTCATACACACACACACACACACACACACACACACATGCGCGTGTGCTCATGCACAGGGATACAGGGGACAAAAACAAATCTCTTCCTAACCATGTCAACCCAGTTTCTTTCCATGGGGTCCCGCCTGCTCTGCCAATATCTGCTTCCTATTGAAGAGGCTCCAGCCAAGATATATGGAGCCTCTTCAATAGGAAGATATATCCTGCCAGTACTCTCCCTATGGAGCTGACTTTGCCTCCTATAGCTTCTCTATGGTGGCACAAGGTGGTCATGAGTCTGTCCGTAATGGGTCTTTCTGCTGGTGTGCGTCCCCCTGAGCAGGGAACAACACCTTGGCAGATCTTGGCAGCTAGCACGGCGATTGGAACACAGCAGATGCTTCAGAATCGGTGGCCAGAAGAGCGAATTAAATAGAGAGAGGACAGTGACTTAATTCAGAGCAAACTGACACAGATAAATGCACAGCTTCCTTCACATACATGCAATGCAGAACCTTTCTGAATCACAGCAGAGAAACTTCTTTTTACCAATCCTTACTATAAAACACTTGTTTTTTTGTTTTTTGTTTTTTTAAAAAAATCTCACTTCCACGTGCTGGCCAGCTAGCACCTGTATCTGTCAACACTAAACCTCCTGGCCGTCAATCAAACACGGTTCTGCCAAAGTTCTGACGGCCCTAATGATTTGACTGTGAATAGGAACAACACATCAAGCGGAATCATAAAGGAAGAAAATGGGGTGGAAAAGGGAAAAAACAACCACTCTGAAATCTTGTCTCAGAAGATCCATCTTTCCTGAGATGTGCCTCCCGTTAAATCAGTAGGAATATCTGTCAGAGATAGCCTGCTACACCATTTGGCTGATGTCAAACCTAAATAAACCAGATCAGAAAACCAGCAAGTGGCAGGAGAGAAATGAAGGGGCTCGGAGCAGCCTCGCTGTGACTCGCATGGTTTGCTTGCTGATTTTTGGGGGGAGGAGGGGTGGCAAGTCGTGGCAATCGGCGGCAGTCATTTGTGGTACTAATGTCCAATTCAGCCTTCTTTCATTCTCCTGATTTAGGTGGTCAGAGTGGTCTCGCAGCCGACGCAGGGAAGCTGTGCTGTTTAGCAGGCTGTTTAATGGGAAACTGGCAGTCTTATTTCTTCTCTAGATTTGGTTTGTCACTAGGTCTCCATTACATGCCAGTCAGCTTTGATGTCTTTGGACAGGACTGATCAAAAGATGTCATTTGACCTACACAGCATGGCAGAAACTTGGAGAAGTCTCATAAAGCGACACTCTGGCTGTAAATAAAATGACATGATTACTTCCTCTCTCCCATCATGTAGAAAAGCCAATTATGGTAATGCACCGCACGTCAATGAAAATACGGCAATCTTTTTTGGAGCAGCGACTGCAGGCATCAGTATTGCAACTCTCCTTCCTGGGAACATTTGCCCATTGGAAAATGAAGAGGAAGGAGGTGATAGATGTCTTAAAGACACTTAATAAAACCCCGGACAGCCAAGAGAAGTGCAAGTCAGCAAAACAATTGGAAGCGTCGAATGCAAACGGTTAAGTTTCCAAATTATCTAATAATTTAATCTCCGGTGATTTATATTCTGTCACTAAAATGGCCAGTATCATGTCCCATGTCTCTTAGCATTTGACTGACAGCGAAGCGATTTATGGTACTAATAACCCCGTTGCACCCACGACTTCTTGAGAGGCCAACTGGGGGAGGGGAGGGTTCCGACCTTGTTCCTGAGATTCATTTAGAAGTGATGTCATGGGGCACAATCTTGTCTGCCCTAGGTCTGCAAGACAATCTGACAATCGCGCTGGATGATGCTGTTTCTATTGTTTTAGAATACCCCATTTTATTATTCCACAGATTCAAAACAATCCCCATCCGTCCACTACTTAAGAACTCCTTAGTCAAAACTAAACATGCGCACAAATCCCTCAGTTGCTTTCTAAGGAGCCAGCTTCCACCGGACACACCTGTGTTATAGTCAGAAATTCGAGCCCCTTGCTTACACTGTCTGTCAGGCCCACTGAAACAGCCTCCCATTGTTTTGTCCTGAGGCAGGAACCACACAGTCCAACTCCTTGGGTCCCATCTCTCCTGATCCTCCAAGGGACCCTGGCCTTTAAGCATCAAAGTGGTGTGATGCAGTAAGACTGCGCCTACCTGGCTCTATGGCTGTGCTTTGTCTGTGGGGCACCGCTTGGACCTTCTCATATTCAGACCATGAGAAGGCAGCTTTGGAGCTGCCTTTGCAGGATTGTGGATAGAGGTCAGCTACACAGCCAGTCTCCCCTCAGGGGTACATCCTAATCTTTCTGTAATCATGGCTCACGTTCATTTCCAGAGGGTAATAAAGATTCCTGCGATGTGTGTCTATTTAAACCAAGGAAATACAACTGTTCCAGAATCACTACATCCACAGGAAAAAGAAAAACTTTTTGGCTATTTCAGAAAATTCTTTGACTGTCCCAATTATTTGGGTTAATTTTTTTCTCTGTTATATTAAGTCATCTCTAAGCACATACTGCAAGTACATCTTTTCCCCCTGCAATTTAATTTTAGTACATAATAAAGTATGGATTAAATTTAGAAGCTTCAACAAATTGCAGTAACTTTATATAATATTTGTCATATCAATAGTAGCAAGGGCTTCCCAAAAAGATGACATTTATAAGGTTGTAAATTTTTATCAAAAAGACTCCCAGGGAGTCCCCATCCAGGAATCCACACGTCTACCAGTGCATCTTTGGAACCTATAGGGTGTGTTTGATATGAGTACCTTCAACTGCAGTGCCCAGGGAGGCGCCCAAGGAAAGTGCAAGTTGCCCCAGGTATGTCCTGGTTCTCCATTTTCCAAGGATATCACACGTCAGTGTTGTCTGCTCAGCTAACACTCATCCCTGCATCGGGAAGGCCATGGTGATTACTACGGGTTGTTTTATGCCCATCAGTAAGCAGGTCAACATGGCCCAAAACTGCCTCCTTCCTAGAGCTTCACATAACAAAAAGACTTTGGATTCTTGTTGCAAAGGTCTAATACTATCAAGAGCTAGAGATAAATGCATTATACTGAACTCTCCCATTTTTCTCCCTCCCCAAAGAGCTTCTATTTAATATCATATTCCTGAACCACACAGAAAATTCTGGAACAGATGGGTAGGTCAATCTCAACAGGTGTAAGTATGAGGGCCAGGAGGCCCTGGCTCTGGAGGGCACACACCTGCACACATCATGGCCGATAGCTGGTCACCTCACCACTATCCACTGTGTGACTAGTACGCCGTGAAGCCTGGTTTGGGCCATCATCCACCATAAGTCACAGGATTCGGGGTGCTGACAAAAGCTAAACTCAATTAGGAGTTTCCTCTAAGATCCCAGGGGCCTCGAGGCCAAAGACACAGATGGAATTTGCAAGCAATACAGTTTAAAACCAAAAGTGAAGATGAAGGAGATGCTTCCATTCACAAAAGCACCAGGACCTGAGTTGGCTTCCCTAAAGCTCATAAGAAACAAACAGTAACAAAAACCCACAGTAGCATGTGTATGTGTGTGTGTGTGTGTGTGTGTGTGTGTGTGTGTGTGTGTAGGAGGCCAGAAAGGTGGCTGCTGGGGCTCACTTGTCCACAGACACTGAATGAACAAATTCTAGGGAAAAGACAAGATGGTGGATTGCCCCTGAGTGATGGCACCTGAGGCTGACCTCTGATGTCCCCAAACACACACAAACCTGCATGGATATGGACACACATACATGCACACACATACATATAGACACACATACATGCACATGAGAAAAGCAACAAAAATAATCCTGGAACACAGAAGGAAAAAATATATAGTTAAGCTGTCCTGGCAAGTGTATTCAGTAAATATAAGTGCTTTACTGCCTTTTAGGTGGGAATTCATGAGCTGTGTATAGGGAGGAAAGACGAAATTCATCATCAGGCAAGAATTACAGAGTCTTCCCACAGTCCTGAGCTGGAAGAGGTCTATTCTAGAGTGAGGGGCTGTGATCAGAGAACAGATTTACCCACTGATATATCATTCCTTACCCCAATATTAAATTTTATGTGGAAATCTAGGAATTTAAAAGCCTCACATTTTTGTGTAATAAAAAAGAAATACAATATCCTGTTGCCACCACTATGACACTTCACGTAGGAAAGAAAACCATTCTCCTTAGCTACTCTTTGAAATACGACCTAAGACGTCATTTAATTTTTGAGAACCCTGAGGTCATGTAACATACTTTCTCTGTCATTTGTAAGTACATTAACTCAGTGGTCATACGACAGCGAAATTATGATAATGGGCTGCTCACATGGGTCAGACAGGCAGTGCACTTCGTGTTAGCTTCAAACAATGTCAGGACACAGCCCAAATAAGACAGGACAGCAGTGGGAGCAGACTTTACTTTTCAAAAGTATCTTTGCCTGGATCCCATGAATACACATGAAGAAGACATAAGATCTGACATCAGTGGTGAACTTCAAAGAAGCAACACCAGTGAAACAACAAATTTTTACCCACATACTCATATATATACATACACACAGGCACATACATGCATACACACACACACACACACACACACACACACACACACGCACACACAAGTGCTTTAAAATCACAGGTGAAAGTTGAAAGGTCAGGTTCAATTTAGGTCTCCTTTCCAAACATCACTACTATGGTCCAAGATGCACACATATTCCACAGGTAAAATCACTCCATTAAATTATTCTAAAACAGTAGCATGTTTAATATACCCACATAAGCAGAAAATGAACCTTTAAGTAATACTTCTCTTGTGGGCTGAACTTTTCTGAGAAATCAGAAGATGCAGGAAGTCCAAAGGTGTTTTGCTATGAATGTACATCTTTGATTAAGCCAGGGAGATAGTTCAAGCATGTGTTTTCCTTAAAAGCATTTGGACCTGACTTTAATTCTCAGCATCCATTTGAAAAAGGTGAACATGGTGGTGCGCATGTGTAATCTCGGGGCTGGAGAGAGAGGCAGAGACAGGCAGAGACAGGCAAAGAGAGTCCCAAGGGGTACTCACTGGCCAGTCGGCCTGTCCCAGCCAGAGAGCTGCAGAATCCCAGTGTCTCAAAAGGTCAGGACACCCAAGATTGACCTCTGACCTCCATATATATGTACACACACACACACACACACACACACACACACACACAAGACATACCTAAAGAGTTTGTTAACTAGATGTCCCCTTCCCCTCTATTTTAAAGAAATAAAAAGAAAAAGACAGATATGCATCTAAAGTTTTAAGAATGGAACTTTCTTATAGGGCACTTAAGTATACATCTTCTTCTGATTCATGTCCATGGGGTTACGTCTAAGAAACGCTGCCATCCTTGACTGTGGGTGGGTGGCTGTGCCTCTAATTGGCCTCTCCGGAAGACCCTGCCAAAGAGCCCACCTCAGGCAGCCACCTTGATCTCAGGGTAATTTGCTAACTACCTGTGTATCAGAGTAAAATCCCCTTTAAATAGCCCTTCCCCTTTCTTCTCCTTCTCTCTATACTAAAAGGGGGAAAAAAAATCTGTCAGTATAATAGCTCCTGGGAGAACTCTAAGCACAAGGTTGATGAGCACAAAGGCAGGGAAACACCATCCGAATGCAAAAGTTAACTGAACAGCAAAGATAATTGCTAAGATAATTATTTTGATAGCAGCCAGCTGAAAGCTTCAGTCCTGTGTTTTACCGTTCCTGTTAAGGGTAAACTATCCGTTTCAGATCTTTGCTATTCGCATACATATTTACTGGATGACATTTTGTTTTCAATTTCTTCTTTGAAAACAATCATAACAAAACCCAGGGCCTTTAAGCGGCTAACTAGCTAGGTAAAAATGTTAACATACCCCTGTCAGGATGATACTATAATTTTATAAGCGAGTGGCATGGCCTAACCTTGTGAAGCAAGCTCTCTAGTCTATAAAACCCTGTGTTTCACAGGAGGGAAGAAACACAAAGGATACTTTGGGCTATTGTATGGCCAGTATCTGTGGCTTCCTCCTCCAGACCTAAGGGGCTGACAATGGAATTTAACGTCGTATAACTACTGTAGCCTTGAGCAAAGATACAATTACAGCTCAAAAGCGTCCCGATTCCAGACTGTTGCTGGAGTCACGGTATAAATCAACAACGGCATCCTCCCTTTTCGTCTGCAGACTGCTCCCCTCCACGTACAAAATGCAGGATCAAAAAACTTGGTTAAAAGGTCACTTTGTTTTTCTCAATGCCAAAGAAAGAAAGAAAGAAAGAAAGAAAGAAAGAAAGAAAGAAAGAAAGAAAGAAAGAAAGAAAGAAAGAAAGAAAGAAAGAAAGAAAGAAAAGAGAAAAAAGGCATAGCTATATCAGGTGTGCATATGTAAATCGGCTCAGAAAAACCCTGCTTTTCCTTCACAGTGAGTCATCATATCTGTATAAAACGTTGATACCTACACCAAGAATAACAGAAAGCAAAATCTCTACGGTATAATTGCCACCATGGAAGTAAGAAACATAGACATATTAGACACAGTTATTTTCTCCTGGCCCTATTATGAAAGCCAGACATTTCCTTAACTGATCAACACATATTTAAATTAATTTAATTGTGTTAAGGGTTAGGCACAGGTACTATCTGCATGTAAGAAAGGAGGCTTCTAAAATACACAATGTGGTGTCACAGAATGTATTAATTATTGGTAACTCATTTATACTGCTATTTACCACAAAATAAAAGTGTGTCTCATTTTAAGAAGAACAAAGAAGTCTGAAGATTATTAAGATAGCAGTAAGAAAAGTGTGTGTGTGTGGGGGGGGGTAACGATGACAGAAATGCAGGTGGGGTCTGCTCACATGCCTAAGTCAGAGATAAAAGTTGGACCTGACTTTACCAGAGAAATAATGTTAGCTTGATGGATTATAGCCCTGACAAATGATTCCATACCCTTTATTTTTTAAAACAGCTTTGACCACAGGTGACAGTTTAATTGTAACAGTTAATGAAACCACATCCTAAACATACCTTCCTGGGACACATCAGATCACCATGCAGGCAGCACGAGGCTGAGAAAAGCACAATCAGAAAAGAGAATTTGGTTTCTAATTGCAGGGCAAACATGGCTGGAGAACCCCAAGTTCGAGCTGCAGCCAGCAGAGTCAGTTAAACAAGCAGCTGAGATGGAAGGGCTCAGGGACCGACTGTAACTTGAAGGTGTCCTTCAGCCCCTTGGAGAAAGTTAGAAGTGGGTGCTTGCTAGGCACGGAGCAAGAAAAGACCGCTATGGAGACAGTGGCCACCCGGGGTTGCCAGCACACTGTGGACAAAGTGGAACTCCACACAGCCCACGAATAAGCAGCAGAAATCAGGCAGATGGGAAGAAGTGGACATGTTGGAGGACTGTTCATGGGAAGCTCTCGATCTGCCTGAGGGGCACTCCTGGGTTTGAGAAGCCAGAGGAGACTAAGAATGATGTTGATACAGACACCAGGCCTTGGAGAAGGTGAGGCAGCAGACACAGGCGATGGCATGCTCTCATCTGCAGCACCAATCCTGAGGCAGACATATAGACCCAGCCCAAATTCATTTTAAAGACAGAAATTAACAATTTCTCAGGCTTAACAGGACACATAGTCTAGTCCCAGTCCAGGGGCACACCATCAGTCTTTCTAAATCATAGGTGATGCACCCAGTGTATCAGCTGGTAACTGCAAAGCACCACCCACGGCTTGGCATGCACTAGGCAAACAATTGATGAATCCATCACAGAGAGGATATAGGAGAGCCCCTATGACTGTCTGTCACACATTGCACATGGCAGAGCCCCGCACAGACCCCACTCCCTTGTGACTGTCATGACGTTTTGATTGTATGCTGCTGTACAAAAAGAAAAAGGAGAAGGTGCTTCCAGAAGGCTGATGGTGGCCAGAACCTTCTGTGAATCTTCTGGGGGAACTGAGCAGTATTTTCTGAGCACTTGATCCTAACTGGGAAGCCACGCCAGGCACAGCCCCCACCTCCCCCTCCCGTGGAAAACACCTGGGGAGCTCTTCCCAAGACTGAGGTCCTGGGATGTGGTTACACTGTAGCCTGACGTCCTGGGATGTGGTTACACTGTAGCCTGACATGCACTTGACCCCCATAGCTCCACTGGCTCGCCTTCAAGTCAGCCTGTGAAGCTCTCTAGGTACAAATTCACGTGCACTCCTGTGTTAAAGCTGATACTTACTGCTCAAGCTAAAGGACTCCAGTTCAGTTCCCAGATCCCAGAGCTGTCCCCTGGCCTCTACATGCATAGTGTGACATAAATGTAGCATGTTCTCTCTCTGTCTGTGTGTGTCTCTTGCCCACCCTCACACACTAAATAATAAATACTTGAAAAAAAAAAGCACCTTAAACCTTATATTTGGCTTAAAGTCCCTAAAGTGAGACTTCTCTTCAGCTAAGCATCCTAAACTCAGAGACATATGACTCTTAGAAGTTCACCTTCCTCTTGTCAGTCATGGTAAGGACTGCAACACTGCACAAAATGAGTAACTATTTTCAACAAGGGCAGAAAGAATCAGAAGCCTTGACAGGAGCTATTGTAGGTCCAGTGCCAGTATCTAGAGCCACCTCTCCCAGAGGGAAAAGCAGCTCTATGCCCAGTCGCTAGGCATGCTCAATATGGGGCTATCTCTACCTGCATGGGTAGTCTGCTGTTGGTTTATGGTAGTAAGTGCAGTTCAGGCTGTGTGTGAGCAACAAGACTTCCAGCATCCCCAAAGAATCCCTTTCTGGAGATGACTCTCTTGTCCTTTACAAGAGTCACTGCAGAAGACCTGGGTTGTGACAACCTGGATGCCATTAGCCAGCTATGTCTGGACCCCTCTCTCACAGTGCATTTGGTTGGTGAGTCAACAGTTCTTGCTCATGGGCCACACTTTTCTCCATCTCCTCTCCTTTCTTCTCTCCACTCAGCTATAATGTAGGCAGCAGGATGCCAATGTGCATCATCTTTCCTTCTGAGTGGACTATACAATTCGCACATCTTTGCCTCCTTGAGATTGGACATTGGCAGTAACCTATTGCAGAAGGGATGCCACATGCTTCCCACGTGCCTTCAAGAACCAGGGTGTGTCTAAACTGCCATGTCCCTCACCCTGATCTAGGAATCAGCAGCATGGCAGGTGATATACACACGTCCACTTTGTCCCTCAATGGGCTTGTCCTGGAGTGTACACAGAAGCAGATGTGTAATGGGAGCGGAAGAGCATCCTCTGCCACTCGTGCTGATTGACACCATCCTCTATGCTCCTTGTCCTCAAGTGACTAGGATGGTTGCAGCTTGGCTAGCCTGGTTCCTCATGACAGCCTCCGAAGTGAGCTGAAAACTGCAGTGCCAGGGGAAGAGAAACCCTGAACCCACGATGAGAGACAGCCAGGGGAGAGGTGGACTTCCCACCACTGTTAGGGTTTAGCCTCACTCCTCTTGCATGGAGAGAGGCGTGCTATAAAAACAGCAGGAGCTGCTTCCCTCGGGTCCCTTTAAGCTGGGGAGTTCGAGTTTCTCCTGGCACACCATGCATCAGGGCTGTAGGCTAAAGCAATGGTTAGGATCTCAGCACTCAACAGTGAGAGCACTGTTGCAGGTCAGTGCCAGGTGAAGATGCCTCTAGCTATGTATTCCTAAGAAGAATGCAGTGAGAAATCAGGAACTGGTCAACTTTCCCCTAACCATCCTCCACCAACACTGCTGGAATGTGTGTACAGCCATCCGCAACTCTCAGACTCAGAAAGAAAGCAGAGGAAGACAGAGGAACTGGTACACGGTTTCACAGATATTCTGTCTGCTGATCCCCCACCTATGGCCTGAGGTTTCCCTCTTTGGCCCCAGGCCCCTTCTGCTTGGGGTGCAATAAAAATGCACAGCCTCTGGAACTTCATGGAACTTAGATGTAGGGTGGGAGAAGGACCACCCCCCACCGCCCTGCTCACTTGACAGAAGGCAGAATGCTACAAGCATTTTTCCTGGAGTGACAGACCAAATGACAGAAAACCACAAAGCAGAGTGGACGCCTGTCTTGTTTCTGTGACAATACAAGCAAAGTCGCGCTGTGGCAATGACTTTATCAACTAGTGGACAATGGCCAAGGGAACATGAGGGGTCTCTGGAGCCAGATGGGGACACAGAAAGTAATCCTCGGGCTGCTCCTCTTCCTCTTCCTTCATTCACTCATGTGTCCACATTCAGGACTCCACCTGGGGAGAAGAGCTGGAACCAAGGAGCTGACGGCAGCAGCCGACAGAACACAGGGAGGGTGTGACGTCCAAGAGGCCTTACGCAGAACCTGGGACATTTTACACAATCAGAAAAGGGACACGGACAAAGCCTGTGGAAATTAAACGTGTATACTGTGAGGAACATGCCTGTAGTCCCAGCCCCCCAAAGGCACAGCTATCAGTATCAAATTCTCTCCTGTTTTACTCCTTTATAGCCCTGCCCTCTTACAGAAGAAAGATGATGCAAACACTGCACACAGGTCACAGCTAGGAAGGTCCCAAGTGAATAGGTCCAACATAGATAAAAGTGGGAGTGTCATTTCAGTGGACCGAGGCACATAAGTGCAATGGGGACCAGGATGTGCTGACACAATGCATCCCAAAGAGAGATGCCAAGTCACACAGGAGTGTGCCAGAGACCATAGCAGGAGTTTACTAAAGAGTTTACTTCAGGTAACAGCTTATCTTCCTAGCACCAAACTACGGGTGTGCGCGTGTGCGGAAGTGCATGTGTGTGAGTGTTCATTTGGAGGTCAGAGGTCAGAGGTCAGTGGTGAGTACGATCTCTCAGGTGTCATTCCCCTTGATTTTGTTTTGAGACAGGATCTTTCGCTAGCCTGTAGTTCACTGATTTAGGCTAGGCTGGGTGGCCAGGAAATCCCTGGAAGCCTCCTGCCTCTGCCTTCTTGGTGCTGGGATCACAAGCATATGACATTATGCCCAACATTTTACATGAGCTTTGAAGACCAAGCTGAGGTCTTTATACAAGCACAGCAAGCATTTTACCTCATCCCCAAATGCCAGGCTCCTTGAGCAATAGACTACCATTTTTATTTTTTTTTTTTTTTTTTAGAAATGAAGATCTTTTAATTTAGTAATTGACATAATATCCTCAGATAATGAATGACATTATAACATTTACTCATAGGAAGCTGAACTCTCTTAAGCTCTCCCTATCATCCCCAGCCCACTCTTGCCCTTCCTCCACCTTATCTAAGCCAAGATTCTGAAACAGGAGCAAAATCGCATGTTTCTCTTTGGCATACGACAAGAAGAGGCATGGTTTTATCGCAGCAATAAAAAGGACCCATCACTTTAAAATAGTTTAGCATCTTCTGTATGTATTAAGGTTTTTGGTAAATGTTTCAAATGAGTTACTGCCGTAGGAAGGAAATCACATGCGATCTGTGGCCTTGAGTGGTCCGTCAGTGAAGAAGGCCAGTTCATTAATGATCTCCCAACTGAAGATCAATTTGATAAAGCTTTTTAACTGTCTTCTTTAAAACTGCGGCCAATGGCAGGAAGGGCCTGAGCCTCAGGGATGCAGGCCCAGGAGTGTTCCTCACATACATCGTCAGGACAATAAATATACATCATTGCTGCTTTTGGATACATAGGCAATAACATCAAGTTATCTGGGTATTTAAAAGCTACGGCATTTCCCCATAAGTCTGTCATAAGTAGAAATACTTCCTCTGAAAAACACAGCTTCAAGATGAAAACCAAAGTCTTCATTTCAAGCATAAAAAATGCCTCAAGCTCCCAGGCTATGGATTGCATACAGAGAGGTAAAAAGCACCTAGGCGGCACGTGTAGCTTTGGAACTCACTGGATACATTGTATATGATTGTGCAAGATCCCGGGCCTTCTAAACTACAGAACTCCAAACAGAAAAAGTATTTACTGAAAGAAGAAATGGGAACCTTTTCCCTTTCACCGTTCTGTGTGGATCTCCAGAGGATGGCAGTGAGTTCCTCTTAGACCAGATTTCACCATAATCTCTAATTCATACATGAACTGCAAGAGGTCTCTCCTCTCTCCATTTTGTACTCTTGAAGAAACCATATTCCCCCACTGATGGCCCATACGATTGTCTTTTTTACAACATTGTTTTTCTGTGAAGCAGAGAAATACCTGTATCTGTGGAAATACACTTGTGTGCTGAAAGCCCTCTGAGCGCCTTTCAGCACTAGAGGGCCTGCATTCTTACCTTGGCCAGTATCCCTAGGAAAATAGCTCCCAAATTAAATTCCTAATAAATTAAGTTAATAATTCACCTTCGTTAAGTAATTTAATTTCTTTCTTGAGCAATAAATAGTTCTTATGACATTCTTCTAGGATGTAAGTACAAACGTTATTTTTCTTCATTACTGAAGTCTCCTCCCGAGAACTAGAAGCAAAATGGCCAGGCAGAGGAGTGGTCTGTTTGTTCTCGTGGTTTTGAAACTAGAACATTAGTGTGACAATTCCATGGTGCTTAAAAAGATCAGATTTTTGGGGGGTATTTACATAAGAAATAAATTGCTGGAGTTGTTTAAAAAATGGGCTTCATCTCTATCATGTATGCTAATTCTAAACAGATTAAATTTTATATTTATATGTGACTATCTGTGAATGTATATAAATGTCATGCATGTATGCAATGTATTATGCTACTATCATCCCCTAGTTCCCTGATTGACTCCCCTAGACTGCACCGCTCACCAGACCCCTCCCAATTCCATGTCCTCTTTTTACCTCCTTTGAAGTATTCCGTTGAGTCCAATTAGTTCTGCCTCTGTGTGTATGCCTGCAGAGTCACCCAATGGAACGTGGCAACATACAAGTATCCTTACCCCTAAAATAAAAATGTCTATTTTCACTAGCTTCCATCAACTGCCAATCACTCCACAGCCAGCAAGGGAGCCCTGTGTATAATGTGTATTTTAAATACACATTTTAACAATTAAGAAAAGCATGTAAGTATTAAAACATACAAGTGACATTTTCCCACAAATACCTACACTATTATTAGATATAATAGCATGCATTAAATATAAAATAAGTACATATTAAGATGTGACAGTTGGCTTATATTGCATCTCCAGCTATGTTGGGGTAATAAGACTGTTTAGAATACACACGTTATTGTATGTATGCAAGTAGCATGTTACCTGTTTATAACATATTTGCTTCATGCTGAGCTATGTATATTCTAGTATACCTGCATCTATCGAAATATGCTTGTGTGTGTATCTAAAGTCCTCTGAGTGCCTCTTGGCATTAAAGTGCTTGCTCCCTTACCTTGGCCGGCATTCCTAGGAAAATAGCGCCCAAATTTAATTCCATGTGAATCAAATTCACACGGGTTTTGAAACTGTCCCAGCTCAGCCAGGGACAGAAGAGCTCATTGCCTCCATGGACCAATAAGGATGACAGCTAACAGTACAGCAGAGAGAAGGAGAGGAGATACAGACAAGGAGAACAAAACTAAGCCCTTCTAACCAATGCTGCTCACAACATATACACACTAAAACGGATGCACAAAGTGTGCGTGGCCATGAGAAATCACACAGGAAACATCCCTATAAAACACAGGAGGGAGTTATGCGGTCACTTCTTGAAGGTGCATCTCCAAGTACAACTGCAACTAACAGAGTCCAAGTGGAGATCAGCGTGGGAGGCTGTGAGTTTTGGATAATGGAGGTTTCCCTTTTAAACCAAAGCTTCAAGTACATAGTAAGAATGTAGGTACAAGAAAAACTACGCGGAATGTATCTGGATTTGTTGTGGGATTTTTATTTTCTTTTTAAAAACCATGCTGAGTACAAATTAAGTTCTCCAGAAACCAGAAATAAAACTTCTGAGCAAGGGAGGGAGCGAGCGAGCGATCATGGTTGGCCCTAAAGTGAAGATCTATACCACGTCTGACACAGGCTCACCCAGCGCTGCGTCCCTCATGCTGCTTGCTTGTCTCCCCGCCTTTTGTCTCCTTCTCCATATCTGTTACAACATCTCCTCAGTTACCAGGCACCATTCCCGACAACCTCAGTCTTACAACTTTCAGTCTGCTGCAGCTGGGAGCAGATATCCACGAATATTAGAGTTAAGTGTGATGACGGAAAACCAAATTCAAATGGTGGGCGAGAACCGTGGTGAGCCGGACCACTCGGTACATCCCTTCCCAACACCACACCTCTGGTTCTGAGCTCTGTTTTAGGAGACACAGACGGCAGTTACTGCCTTTATACACTTCTGATGTCTTACTATGTTTCAAAAATGTATCTCCTTATTAGTGCCCCAAAGCCTTATTAATGTATTACAGCACTCTATTATCCCCGGGTCCCTGTGCACAGACAGGGAACAAACAAGGTCAGAGGCACAGACTGCACTGCTAACAGCAGAACAGAAATGTCTCTGTCAACTCATCCACTTTCCCTCCTGGATCGCGACACATCTTGAAAGACACTAAGGTGTAATTCTCACTTTAAAAACAAAAAGAAACAAATGGTGGCTGGAGAGATGGCTCCGTTGGCTAAGTATCTGCTGCACAAGCATATGGGTTCATATAAAAAGCCAGGTCTGGTGAGATGTACTATAATCCTAGCTCTGGGGAGGGGGAGACAGGAGGACCTCTGGAACAGAACATGCTGGCCAGCAGTCGGGCTAAAGCTGGGCTCCGGATCCAGTGAGGGACCGTGTCTCAAAAGGAAGGTGGTGAGCAGTAGTTATCAACCCCTGCCTCTATATACAAAGATACGCATGGTCACATGCACATATGTATAAACACAAACAGGAACAGGTACAACACACACATGGGGGGGGGTGCCGAACCAAATAAAATGAGGGAAATTATTTTATTGTCGGTGAAAGATGACCAAAAGAAAGCACTCCCAAGCATATCGATATTGCAGTAGACATGAACACAAGCCTCCAAGGCCCTGGGACAAAAGAAGGCCCTGAGCCCTCACCAGGGACTAGACACATGCCATGAAAATAAAGGCTCAGAATACAAACGGCTATGATTCCCTAAGTTTTTAAAGATTTATTCACTGCCACCAGATAATGCTGACTTACTGAAAAACTGTAAGTATTTATAAAGTGACGCTCAGAGGAGGCCACAGCAGAGGCATCCCTAACCCTGAAGGCTGAGCGAGCCGGAGGATTTCATTATTAATGCTCCTTGTGACAATCAGGCTCAAACCCCTATGAGGTGGGCACGTTTTATATTCAATGCAGTTCTGCTCCCTAAGCTGCGATGTCTGAGCCCTTCCTCCTGCCAGCACACTCTGGGCACTTTCACTTCCTGGTCACTCAGGCTGTACAGACCAGGCGAGGGGCTCCAGTTTGGGTCCTCATCACCTGTGTCCCACTGTTCCCAGACCAGGCAGGAGAAACCCTGCCCCAACCCCTCACAAACACCTACATCTTAGTCATGGCTCCTAGGTGGACATTTGCATTGCAGAAGACATTTCATGACACCATCATCAACAAAAAGGTACTAATGAATTCTCTCTCTCTTTTTTTTCTAAAATTCCATTTGTCATTGATTTTCACAGATGTTGAAAAGCTACTATGTTTTCTCAAAATAGAATAGCTGCTACATTAGGCCATAAAAAAGTGGGGGGGAAGAAAACCTAGATTGTACTATCACACACAAAGACAAACAGGAGCCTCTGTTAATATAGAAAGCTAATTAGGAAGAAAACAAAATTCACCAGCACAGTAACACAGCAAATAATAACCAGCTAAAAATACAACAGAAAAGCAACTCCATTCATAAAGAGAAATATCACAGTAAATAACTGCGGGCCAGACAACAGCAAATAAAATAACCTTTGAATAATTTGAAAATATATCCATTTTACTTTTAGGACTAGAAAGTTTATTATAGGTATGCCAAGTAATTTTGAATTCATTTGTTAATGTAATATCATTCCAATAAAACCACCTAAAGTACTATTTTAAACTGACAAATAATTCTATGGTTTACCTAATACAGATAAACAAAAGACCAATGGCCATAGGAATAGGAAGCCACAGGCTATCTAAGATACATCATAAGGCTATAATAATTCCATCAGGGGAATACAGGTTGGAAACAGAGAATAACCCCCAGTAGGAATTTAGTTTATATGGAGAATAGCATTTAAAAGTCAACATAGAAAAGATAGACTTTTTTTAAATGGCATTAGAAAAACTGCTTCTGAAAATAATTGTCACGTGCCAACCTCACACCATGTACCAGCATTAAATTCACCGTCATCGAATACTTAAATACAAAAATAAATAAATAAATAGATCCAAGAAAATAAATCTGAATATTGAAATAATCTTGAGAATTGGAAGGAGGTTCTAAGTGTCCCTTCAAAGGTAGAACCTACATAGACAAGGGCCATCCAAGCCCCATAAAAACAATTTAGTACATTGAAAAATAAAATTTCACAACCCACAAAAACCTGTGTTAAGTAGGAAAGGCCGGTTGGCAATAAAGGCACTAAAATAATTTAAAGCATCTAAACCCTTTGACCTGACAAGTTTTAATTGTAGAAATTTATCAAGAAAATGACGAGACGATGGCCAAGTTATTAATTACACACAGTTGTTTACAAGTGTGGATCTGGGAGAGATCCAACCTTCCAACAATCCTACACTCCATATCATTATGCATAGCAATAAAGTGTGGTGTAAAAACACATAATGAAAACAACATGCAGTACACATATAAGACATGATCCAGCATGCAGTGTACACATAAGACATGATCCAGGATGCAGTGCACATATAAGACATGATTCAGAATGCAGTGCACATATAAGACATGATCCAGCATGCAGTGTACACATAAGACATGATCCAGGATGCAGTGCACATATAAGACATGATCCAGCATGCAGTACACATATAAGACATGATCCAGCATGCAGTACACATATAAGATATGATCCAGGATGCAGCGCACATATAAGACATGATCCAGAATGCAGTATACATATAAGACATGATCCAGTATACAGTGTACATATAAGACATGATCTGGCAATCAATGCACATATAAGACATGATTCAGCATGCAGTGCACATATAAGACATGATCCAGCATGCAGTGCAAATATAAGTCACAATCCAGGCATACAGTACACATATATGACATGACCTAGCATGCAGTACACATGTAAGACATGATCTGGCATACAGTGTACATGTAAGACATAATTCAGGTACATAGAAAGACACATTTGATCATTTCTGGATAGTAGAATTTCACTTAAGTTTCATTCAGTTTAAACGTGTTCAAACTTTTCCAAAATAAACATGTATCGTCCATATCATCTTAGAAGTAACTGGAGGC
>LR749890.1:47500-72500 GCA_902729485.2 Mus minutoides | reverse complement strand
GTCCTGTTGGCAGAAGTCAGAGATGGTTTCTACCAAGACTCATCCCCAGGTGTCACGAGTACCGCACTCAATGAAAGGACACACAGCCTCCCCTCTGTTCTCCGTAAAAGGAGCAGCCATTCAAGAACTCGGTATCTTCTGCTGTGATTATGAGTAACTGGTGACAGAAATTAAATGACGGTTATTCTATAATGAAGCTGTGGATAGGGAAATAAGATCACTCACTCATGCCTCTGGTACTTGCCTGGATGAGACGAGAATCCTACACTTAAAATGAAATCTGCAGTTTGAATGGGCAAAGTTTAAAGGGACAAAGGGAGAGGGTTTCATGAAAATAAAATAAACCAGGGTAAAGTGACAGATTCCAGAAGCTTTGAAAACAGGGAACACGGAGCCAAGTCCAGAGAACTAAGGAGACAAGCGAAGCTTCGCTACCATACGCCTTTCGAAAGTCAGGGGTCCACGTAAGAGTCCTCCCTTTTCAATGGGGCACGCCAAAGCACCACAGCCATTTGTTCCCACAGCCTGCGGTAGCATGGACCATTTTCCTGAAGCCAGCATCTAAAAATACCCCCTCTGCTCTGTTCACCCCCTCTGCTTTTCTCTTCTTTTACCTAAAGGCAAAAAGTAAATCCAGTTTCTTTTTCACAGATCTGTAGGCCTGGTTTTAATTTGTGCAATAGTCCTTTTGATAACAATGCCTAGTTAAAACATCCATTAAAAGTCTGCAGCAGGCATTTAACGGGAGGAAAATCTAATAGGGCCCTACTGGAACTCCTTCATTAACTTTTAAAAGAGTTCTCTCCTAGAGAGGTGTGGAGAGAGTCAGAGACAGACAGACAGTCATAGAGGAGAGGGGGGCAGTCGTAACCCTGCATACTCCAGCCTGGGGGTTTTGTTGTTTGGTTGGTTGGTTTTTTTTGTTTTGTTTTGTTTTGTTTTAAGAATTGAGTTAAATACTCTCTCCTTTTTCAAATCTTACTAGAATAAGACCTTAGCCACTGTCTACAAGTCACAACAGTGAGACTCACTGTCCAGGGAGCAACAGGGGACGCAGGTCAACGAGACACTAAGCATTCTGGAACCTTAGAGCCTTCCCAGAATACCATAGCTTAAGCAAAACCTCAGAGGCCTTCTGAAACTCCAGAACTTTCCTCCCAAGAAAGGGCAAGCACTGAGCCAGGCTATCAGAAAGACCCCATAAAGAGAGGCTTCCCCCTCATGGTCTGCCCTGGCAACACATGCATGTGACAGAAAAGCAGACCTGGGCTCCTGCACCAGTGCCTGGCTGGGAACTTGGGCCAGCTTATCCTCCTCTGGATAAATGGAGCATGTGGTTAAGCCAGTGTGGCATCATATTGGTTAACACATGGTCTTCCCAGCACAGAAGCATCTTACCCAAGTCTAAGAGAGCCAACAACAATGGGAAGTCTCACCTCCCTCAGAACTTACTAGTACTTGGGAAAACCCAGGCTTCCTACATAGGAGCCCCAGCACAGCTTGGCTCTACGCTGCCTTCAACCTGCTTTCTGCTCAACACTCACCACAGCATCTCTTTACTTACTAGAGATTCACTGTTGTCTCTGTTTCTGATAAGTTTTCCACTCTGTTACCAAGCTACATGGGTTTTGAATGGTATGGCCCTATTTTTCCATGAGCCCTGCCCTGTCAGGAATATATGTTCTGTTATAGCTAAAAGTCTGCACGGAGACCCTATCAATAGCTTTGAGCAAAGGCAAAATTAATAATCCAAGTTAAATGCAAAGGATGGCTGTGCACATATCTTTGGGCTCCTGGACTAATTTAAAGTTGCTAAATCAAAGGATATATGCCCCTGGTGAAAATGTATAGTATATGTCGTTCTCTAAGTCTGACCATTCCTCAACTATTCCTACAGAATCTGGAAAAAAAAAATCTGGTACAAACATGGCAGGCAAGGGTCTTTCTGGGCTGCTGTGTAAAACTACAAACCCACCTTATTCATCCTGCTGCATAAAAGCCACCAGTTTTCAAAGACCCTTTATCCACTCACCTTCCCTCATTCCTTAACCCACCTAGCTAAAAGGCAACTTTCTGGGCTAACTGCGTACGCAGAGGTACCCACGGAGACCAGAAGAGGGTGTCAGATGCCTTGAAACTGAATCTACAGGCCGTTGTGAGGCATCCAGCACGGGCGGTAGGATCCAGACTCTGGCCCTTGTGATTGAGAACGGAGTGTTCTTCATCACTGAGACACCTCTCCAGCCCTCAAGCATTGCTCAACAGAGTCAGGCAATGCAGGTGATCTCAGATGACTTGTTATGGGGAGTTAGTGTGTGTGTGTGTGTGTGTGTGTGTGTGTGTGTGTGTACATCGGTAACACACATACACACTCATTTTTTTTAATTTACAGAGATATGTTTGCACAATTGCCTTTTCCCACTTGAGATTTGAATGTTAATAGACCTATAACTGATCTATTCCTCCAAATATCCAGAAGAAAACCTTGGGCATGGAGATGCTCAGATATGGTTGAGAAATGGACTGGAAGCCCACAGATGCACGTGACTGTGTGGATGACCCTCTGGCCTCCAAAGGACACGGAAACCGAAATGAATGAATGGACCTGTCCATATACCTACAAGCTCTGCCCACCCTGACTTGTCTTAGAACCCCATGCAAAGATGCTCACCCAGCCCAGGTGCCCTACACCTAAATCTCTCAGACTATCTCCAGGGTTAGTGTCTCTCAGGTTTGCAAAACCCCTGGCATGTGCACTCTGGGGGAAGGTCAGAGCCAGTGTACAGGTTAGAGTTACGCTTGTTTCCTGGTAAGGTCCCTCAGTGTGGGAAGGAAATATAACCATAAAAGGGAGAGAGTGCATCACAGAGTCTAGACCACAATCTGTTTCAAACGGATAACTTATAAACTACCAAAACTCCAACAGAAGGCCACAAAAGCCAAGCGAACCACCTATTTCATTTCCAACTACCCTGCCTGCCACTGAGCTGTTCCCACCTGCCCTGCCAACAGATGGAACAAGAAGCACTCTTGATACAGTGTTGCAGCAGCTGCTGCTGCTGCTAGAAGAGCTTGGACAAGGTTTTTCTCATTTATTTAATGTCTGTATCTGATGTATCAGGCATAGGACCATTTTGTCTGAGGATGATATCAGCAGGAACACTTTGCTATTCAGTTGTCAAGCTTTATGGAATCGTATTCAAAATGGCAAATGATGACACCCACTTACCGACCCCAGTTTTCCTTGGAGATGTTTCACTGAGTCATGTTACAAGTTTCCTGATGACAACTGAGGGACCCTCCTTTTGTCTCATTCTCCCACAGTTGCAAGGCTCACCACAGCTGTCAGTCAGCTCTACAGATACAATGTGTCCTCCGAGATCAGCTGATTCATTCCCATGTCAGTGCCGGCTCACAATGACCCAGGAGTCAAGAGAAACAGCTAGTCAGTTGGTTATTGCCAGCAAATCGACCAATAGCTATGGGGGCATCAAGCCTAATTAATAATACACATTGAATAGACATAATTCAAAATCACTTAAACCAGTATATCTAGTCTTCACTAGAAATTGCTATCAATGAGAATTGCTTGTGAACATTTCTATAGGGTATTTCATGGCTCGAAGCTTCCTCCAGAGTACAGGCCCTCCCAGAACCTCATGATGTTACTTCCTTTAAGAGGCAGAATCTCTGCCAATACCATTAGCCAAGTTTTGATGACATCACACTGATTGTCACTGGTCCTAAATACAATAATCTGTGGCCTTAGAACAAGAGGTCAAGGAGCACAGTGGTCACTTAAAGGCAGTAACAAAGATGGGAGTGGTATGCCAGAAGTCAAAGAGAAGGCTAAAGCCTACCAGAGGCCATCAGGACGCAGAGAGAAGCAGGAGAATCTCTTCCCCGGGAGCCTGCACTACAAGTGTGGCGATCAGGCCTTGATGGTTGACACTGCTGTTTTCATTCCTAGCATAATGACTACTCTTCCTATTGTAAATGCTTATCTCTACATTACTGTGAATCAGAGAAGAAATCAAAGACGTTAGCTAAGAGAGCTGTGAACATCATAAAGTTACACTGGTAGAAGGAATGACCAGGGGAGTCTATTACCATGGGCACTGTCTCTTCCAGGTCACCCTCTTGTTCTCCAGTTTCTGGTTCAGGGGGAGAATCTGCCCTAGCTTGCTCAGCAATGCAGTGAGTGGTTCCCAGGACAGGGAAGGAAGCCAGCCTGAGCCTGAAAAATGGACAGGCAAGGAAGCCAGCCTGAACCTGAAAAACCCTATGATGTATTAACTATATATGTTCACATGTGCATGCCTTCTAGAGGGCACTGCTGGAAATGGGGCAGAAGTGAGGACCCCTCAAACTCCAGAAACATTCAGACTCAGGAGAGGACTGACAGTACACCCACTCTTGTGAGGATATGATCTGTTTGTGACCGTATCCCACATGCAGTGAGGGGAAGGCCAGTATAGAGCCCCACAGATGTGCCCCAAAGCCAGAGCAGATGGTGATAGTCCTACCAAGATGCCATATAGAGATTTCTATCTCACTATAGCAGAACACTCACTTCATACAGAAAACACTCCATGGACCACTGTCCAAACCACTCAAATAGACAGCAGATTGAATGGCTTATTAAGTCACTGAGACTCTAACCATGAACACTGAGAAGGCCTATGTTCTGTGACCTGCACTCATTCCATTGAGGATCTCACAGTAGAGGGGAGGCGAATGCTAAAAACATGAGAGGCTTCCATATGCAATGAGACCACAGCACTCATGGCCACTCTTGGGAGTCCTAGGGACCAAAGGAGCCATAGAGAGGCAGGAGTCATGCGATGACACCCTCAGTGAATACATGGATCCCTGTGCGTGGCAGAAGCGCAGGTAAGAGACAACAGAGACAAGATAGAAACGACATTATTATTAGAGAAAGAGAACTGAGGTAGCAACCAAGGAGTGGTGTACTGAGAGACATAGCACAGAAGTGACTAGGACCTTTAAATATGCATGGGTGGGACCTTAATCACTTTTTCAAACCACAATGTTTCCTGGGAGTTCTGACCGTGGACTTTTATACATCACTTTTCAAAGTATCTTCCAAAACTCCAGGCTTTGGCAGGAAGGAGGAAGGGAAGGAGATGTGTATATGTATATATGTGTGTATATGTGACTTGCACATGTGTATATGTGTATATATTGTGTGTAGTGTGAATGTACATGTGTGTATGTGTGTATATATGATTGTGTACATGTGTATATGTGTGCATATGTGTGTATATGTGCATGTGTACATACACACATATATATGTAATTATGTGTATATGCATATGTATATGTGTACATGTGTGTATACATATGTGTATATATGTGTATATTGTATATGTGATTGTGTACATGTGTTTATGTGCATGTGTGTATATGTAATTGTGTATGCCTAGTGTAAATGTGCATGTTTATGTGTATATATGAATGTATATGTGATTGTGTGCATGTGTATAAACACATGTATATATATGTGTGTAATATAAATATGCATTTGTATATGAGTACATATGTGTGTATATGTGATTGTGTGCATTCGTGTAGTGTGACTTGCATGTGTATGTGAATGTGCATGTATGCATGTATGTAGTGTGAATGTGCATGTTGCAATTTCTTCTCAAATACTAACTCACTGTCCTTGAAATTTTTATAAACATTATTTTCAAGAAGAGACTGACAAGCCTAAAACCACACATAAGAGAGAAATGCAGGGAGGAAGTCTTTGAACATGAAATTCCATACTACACACAGCAGTAGAACGGGTTTAGATTTGCTTGGTAAAACCACAATTTACTTTTTTTTAATGTTAGACTCTCCAAGGATATTTATATTTCCTAAGGTCAAAAGTTCACAATTTATCTTTGAAGGATAAATTCTACCACTGGGCCCAAGGAAAGGGGCGTTAAACACTTTAATCCTATTTTTCCCATATTCATAACAGATGACAAAGAAAGCCAGGGAAATGAATGGCCCTGCCACAGATGGAGAACTGTCAAGAAATACAGGGTTTTCTCACGGCAGGAAGCATGCGTGATCTGAGTCTATTCTTCCTAGCAGACATATGTATGTCCTGTGGAGGAAAACAGAAACCTAAAATATAATCTAATGTGTGTGTGTGTGTGTGTGTGTGTGTGTGTGTGTGTGTGTGTTTTAAAGGACTGGGGCTTTAATCTCACTCAGACATGTATCCAATTGAATGAGAATTTGTTTCACAACTAATAGCCTAAAAACAAATTTTAATTTTGGAATTTAAACCGAATGAATGATTGAAGTCTCAACATTTTCCCATAATAGAATTAATCTGTCATCACATGGATCAAGAAAAGCTACATGGACACACACGAATATATATGTGCACACACATGTACATACGCGAACATACCTTGCAGGTGTTATCACAGGAGCTTAGCTGTGAGCCTCCCTTCAAATCCGAACGAAAAATAACTCAGAACTATCAACTGGTACTGGGCATGGTGGCTCACACCTATCATCGTAGCACTTGGCTAAGGTAGAAGGATTTCTTTCCGTTGGAAGGCAACCTGGGCTATATAGTGAGTTCCAGACCAGTCTAGCTAAGTGGTAATAGCCAGCCTAAAATATTTTGTTAAGACAGAAATACTGTCAACTACACATAAAATTAAGACAACTATCTTAAGAAGCAGGATTTAAACAAAGATGGACATGTGGTGCTACCAAAGCCTCCGAAGCCCGTTGTGGGAGCCCCCCAGACCTGGTACCCATTGCTGAGGAAACTTTAGCTTGCTCCCCCTCCCTCCCTTCCTCCATTTCCCACTGGCATGTCAGGAGCAGGAAAAGAGCTAGGAAGCTGAGCTGGTCTGACAGCATACATGGACAGTCTGGACCATCCCCCTTAATTTTGCTAATAGACTGGATAATCAGTCTAGGTGGCCAAAACACATAGGAAAATATACGTCAGGCAGCTAATTAATAATGATACATCCATCATTTTGCTGGACTTGCCATGGTTTTGGTTTTTTAGGAGTTGTTGCTTGTTGTAATTTCCTTTCTCACACAAGTCACCCTTTATATAGCGTACATAATCCTGCATTCTTCTAAAAGACTCCCTTCTGAAAATCCAGGGTTCTTTCCCAGCACGAACCATGACAAAAATTCAGGCTACCTGGTCCTCATTTCACACAGGTAAGCCTATGGTGTCATCCACTCAGCACCTACTAGGAGCTCTGAAGATGATATAAGCCCCTGCCCTTGGTGCACAGTTGATCCCACCCTAAGCACACTCTACCCATACACAGAGAACAAAATAAACATCACCCAGGCAGACTGTCTTCCTAGGAAACCGTGATTTCCTGTCCCAGTTAGCCAATTTTTAATAGTAACCCTAGAGCTCCCAGCACGTCCCTGTCAGCAGCCAGAAACAGCTCACATCAACTCTACCAACATCTGTGCACAAGCAGTTCTGTGCCGTCCAGAGCCATTCCGTCCATGGTGCCGGTGGCCTCCTCACAACAGTGGCATCCTGCCCACCCACATGGAACGTCATTTGCCTTCCCACATTGCAGAAGCTGACATTAACCGTCAGCAGGTTAAGAGAGTAAAGAACAGCATAAGGGAGGCTATCCAGTTTCTCCTGCAGCATCACACTGGAATCACTGGGCAAATAAGAGCAAAAACGACAGGCAGTGTGTGTGTGTGTGTGTGTGTGTGTGTGTGTGTGTGTGTGTGTGTGTGCATCTATGTGCACATGCAGACACACTCATGAGTCTGACTATGAGGGGTATTGTTTTGTTCCTGTTTCACACATGGGTGTGAAAGGGGGGGATCACTGAGGAGGTATGGGAACCAGGGTGATATAGAACCATCTAGAACAGATCTTATAGGCCCATCAAGCCACAACCTGAGCTTCTGCCCCAACACCATTCATTCCCTACACCCCAGCAACCCAAAACGGTGCCAAGGCAGGCATAGGTCCAAGACGGAGATGTTCAGACCTGCAGACAGTTTCAGAGGAATCAGAAACTTCGGGATCCATCATTAACCCTACTCTAAAGGAGCCTCAAATTCTATAAACCTCCGTATTTAAACAGAGATAAGAACAGGATCCATAGGGAAACCAAATTATATAATGCAAGCAAAGGGCGCCAGGAATGTAGTTTATTTAGCCAGCACACAACTACACAGGGAGCACCCACCACTTCTCAGTCACTACCCCTGCCACTGCACTGCTTTAAGAACAACAGCAGTCAGGAGGTGAACCCCATCTCCCACAGGGCTTCCAGTCTGGAAAGGGATTTGCTGCTGATGCTGCTAGACACTGGTGGTTTGCAAAGGTGCCCAAAGGCAGAGGGCATGAGAAGGACATCACATCCAACATTTGACAACTAAAATAGCTAAATGCTATTTTCTTTTATGGGTATTTAGGTATGTGCGGTATGTGCATGCTTGTGTTGGTGTGTGCTCCTGTGTGTGCACGTGGAATCCAGCAGTCTCTTATCATTCTTGACCTTATTTTTTGATTCCTATGGATCCGATTATTATCTCTGTTTATATCACTGGCCTAGAGCTTGCTGGTTACATTAGACTTGCTGCCCAGTGAGCTCCAGGGATCCTCCTGTCCATCTGTACTTCCCCAGCACAGGATTACAGGTAAGTATACAATGTGGCCCCTAGCTTTACCTGAGTACTGGGCGTCTAGACTTAGACTGCAGCGTTACTATGTGCCCTCTCCTCTCCCCTCCTGTTTTCTATGTAACAATGTAACAATCCAGAGTGCAAATGTAACAGCTGGGCCTTGACAGCAGGCATTCTGTCTCCCTGTCCAGCTTCCAGAAGAGAAGGCTGAGGAAGCCCTCACCAGGAAGTAGCAGTAGCAGGTTTTCAAGAAAATGTGAAACTGCCGGAAGGGGTCTAACCAAAGAACCCTGCGCACAGACCTTTCTCAGGCTTGGAAGATTAGAACACAAGCAGATGAGATCCTCAGCCCTGGTCAGATAAGGGGTGAGTACTGGGTACACTGGCATTCTTGGTTACCAGCAGTGTAGCATGGCGATATATCAGCCCTGACTAGATACAGATATGGGTGCTATGACTAAAAACGGGCTTAGGAGAACGCTCACTGTCCAAATCATAGCTTCCCATCGGAGGGTGCAAGAGCTGACAGAAGAGATGCCGGCAGTCAACCAGAGGGAGGAGAAGCTAGGAGTTCCCCAGTGCCAGTGCCAGTGCCAGTACCGAGGCAAGGTGGTGAGCCGCTGAGTTATGTGGAGGCAAAGAGAAGAAGGCAGGTGAGATAAATTGGAAAATGGATTTTTTTTGTTTCCCACATTCAATCCTGATAACATTTATTTCATTACTCAATGAGATTTTTACATCCAAGGGATGCATAATAAAATATTTTATATAAAGTTAATATTGATAACCGCTTCAGTCTTCGACGTGCTCTTGCCATCCTGTGAGACTCATTATCTTGAGGGCCCTCTTCACGATTTTTCTCTTCCCCAGAACAGTCTGGAAACAAGCACGTACTCAAAATAAGTATTTATTGAATAAATAAAGCAAAGAATGAGCCGGCAATGGAAGAAGTGAGCAAATGAACTTCTCTGTGAGGTCGGATCACTGCCAGGCACAGCATCTCCATCTACAGCTAAGAAATCTACCGTTTAAGTCACATGTGACCCTGCTCCAGTGTTCTTTCCAGTACACAAATCGCACCCCCCCACACACTTAGATGGTTCCAGAAAGACAATAATGAGAGTCAGAGACCTTTTAGAGCCGTATGCCAAGAAGCCAAGGGGGTTATATGTTTAATGTCAATATTTATTTCTTATTTACATCCCTGGCTTGTTCAAGGAGGATTTAAGGCAGTTTGATTTATGCTCAAGAAGGCTGTTCTGATTAAAACCTCATTTTTGTGTACATGAGATAATGTGTGTAAAACACCTCCCAGCTCCCGAGAATCACCCCCTCTTCACAAGCCCCAGAAATCCTAGGCACTGGGGCCTATGTTCTCATTATAAAAAAAAAAAAAAAAAAAAAAAAAAAAAAAAAAAAAAAAAAAAAAAAAAAAAGAAGGTAAAAAAACTAATAATTATTACTCAGTTAAAGCAGTTTCTCAACAGACAAAAATCTTCTAACGCTCTAGGTCTATGGAGAAAATGAAATAAAAGGCGCTGCAGCATACCACAATATCTAAAATTTATTGTAAAAACCATCTAAAATATCACAGAAACAATTTCTCCCTTGAGTGTTTTATGAGCTGCAAATGCGAAGAAGGAAAATATTTTTACAGATACCTTGAACTAAGTTTATAGAAATATGTATGTGAGTAACCAGGCCATATTTAACAGAGAAGCTAATGGTGATATGAAAAACTGCTTGGCGTTTTCTTAATTTGACTTGGTAACCAACTGACTGGTATAAAAACACAGTAACAAAGGCTGTCTCATGCACAGGCATTCACAACCAGCTGGGGCGGGGGTAGGGGGCTCCTTCCACATAGCTGTGCAAAGTCTGGGCAAGCCAAGAGCACAAAATAACTTTTAAAACTGAGTAAACTTTATGCCCATCATTGAAAATTGTTGGAGGAGGTGGTAGAGAGAGAAGATGGACAGAAGGAAAGATAGGAACCAAGGAGCCAAGGAGTCAAGGATGGGAGACAGCCAGGCCAAGAGAAGACAAGGCGTTCAGGGAAGCCCACCACTGTCATTCCAACATGAGGCTCTGTGGTCTGCCACATTCCTACCAGGCCCACAACCTCTGGCTCTGGTAGTTATGACCACAACCGTGGCTGGCCAATGGGTACTCATTGACTGTGGCCAGGAAAAAAAATGTTGTCCCAGATTTGCAGAGCACATCTCAGCTCTGCTCTGTCGATAAAGTGAGGGGACCATTCAATGTAAACATAAACACTAGTAAAGGAAGAAACAATAGCTCTACTCACATGCTACCTACAAGTAAAGGGGTGCATGTGTGTGTGCATATGTGTGTATGTGCATGTTCGTGTGTGTGTGTGTGTTCATATGTGCCTGTGCTCATGTGTGTGTGTGTGTGTGTGTGCATGTTCGTATGCGTGTGTATGTGTATGTTCATATGTACCTGTGCTCTTGTGTGTGCATGTTCGTGTTGTATGTGTGTGTGTTCATGTGTGCCTATGTGTGAGTGTGTATGTGTGTGAGTGTGTGAGTGTGTGAGTGTGTGTGTGCACATGTGCATGCAGAGATTGATATTAGATATCCTCTTTGATTGCTTTCCACCTTATCCTTTGAGGCTGCGCCTCCAACAGACCCTGGGGCTTCCTACTTCAGCTACACTGACTGCTACAGTGTAGCTGCCCTGAGATCTGCCTCACTGGTGGTGGAGTTACAAATGTCTGCTGCTGCACCTAGCTTTTTCATGAGTCCTAAGGAGCAAACTCCGTCTTCCTGCTTCAGCATCAGATACCTTAACCACTAAAGCCATCTCCCCAGCCCCTAGAATGGGCTTTTAAAGAAATCATTTCATCCATGATCCCAACCAATTCCCGTGAGGAACATCTTCCTCACCCAGCAAGCAGAATCTACTCCAGTGTGACTCAACAACACGAAGAAGGGAATGAACGCGTCAAGTGGAAAATATGAGGCAGCACAGCGCAAGCCCTTTGTGAGGAAACACGAAGCTATCAGATCTGCAAGGTAGTGGCCTGCACACGGTACCGCTGTGAGCTGCTGAAACCATCTCAGGAGAACGAACCCACTAGAGCCTAGTGACCAGACTCACCCACTCTGTTCACCTCCACCCCAAACTACAGAGGGCCCCAACACATCTGTGCCCTCCAAGAGGAAGCACTTGTGACTCAGAACCATGCCTGGCACAGCAGCCCAAGTTCTAGTACATTCTTTGCAGAGCTCACTCACTTGCTCGCATGCGGCACAGCATGATCCTTTGGGCTTTGCTGCTGTACTTACATGTCCACCTAGCCATGTGCATACAACAGCATTGTTGGGGCTTTTCCCACAGAGAAGCAGCCTACAAATCCAGCTCCCCCTGAAAGTAAAAAAAAAGTCAGTCTACCAAAAGACTCACAAGGACACGCTGAGGGTGATATGCTTAATGTTTTAAAGAGATAGCCAAGAAGGCTATAGGGCTACACACATATCTAATACCACTTTTATATGTGGATGTGGTACGAAACCCCAAGGACAATTCCCAGTGGGGCAAAAAGCAGACTAACCCAGAATGCCAAGAATGGGAGGCCTTGGGAGGCCCAGAGAGAAACTGCCACAAGCAACAAGACAGGCCTGGGACACAGGCTTGTGTGTTACCATAAGCCCAGTCCTTTAATGTCATCCCACAATCCAAAAGGCTTGGTGAACTGCAGAGTTTCCCTACATTTTTGTCAACCTACCTGGCCAGAGCTCAGCTGGTAGGAAAATCTAGAGCAGACACAAAATTACTTCAAGTCCTTTTTCACCCTGCTAGAGTAAACATTTACAGCTCACTATGGGGAAGCGCTGGTTCTCTAAGACTGAGAGTGCTACCAAAGTAGAGCACATTCTCTGGATTTGCTTTCAAAGCCAGGGCCACGGAGATGCTTTGGTGGGTAAGAACACTTGTACTGCAGGCATGAATACCTGAAGTTTAAATCCCTAGTGCCTACGTAAAATAACGGGCATGTGTGGCCTATAGCTCCAGCAATAGATGAGGAGGAGGAGGACCAGAGGCAGAGCCCAAGAACTTGCTGGGTAGTCAGCCTAGTCAGAAAGGCAGCATTGGTTCTGTGAGAGACCAATAAGACAGTGATAGAGAAAGACATGGTATGTTTGTCTGGTCTATGAATGCATGCACACAAACACACAGGCCTGCACACTCACATGCATGCAACACACACACACACACACACACACACACATATAATTCCACTGGACCAAATATTCCAAGTAAAGAATAGTGAGTCCTCCCTGAAAGCACACCGAGTGCAGGACTCTCGGGTTCCTAAGTCCCAGGAGAGTCCCTATATTCACAGTCCTGGTTTCCAGAAACCAGGAAGAAAACTCTCTTCCAGTAAGGGGGAAAAATGTTTCTGATACTCATAAATACCTAACAGATAAATACACGAAAAGCAAAATATCTCCATGATAAATTGAGTAAGCAAACCGAATTTCCTTACATGTATCTTGGACCTTCCAAAGCACATGTGAAGAGGGGTAAATGGCCCTTGCTAAAGTCAAGAGGTAGGAACAATTCCTGAAGACAAGAGTGGACTGAGCTGGCAGGGCAGCTCTCCTGGCTCATATCCCCTGTCCACCTACACAGAGCCTGAGCGTGGAGGCTCCCCAAGGATCAGAACCTGCCCTGCATGACTAAAAAGTAGGTGTTTTGTGCATTTTCCCCCATCAGGGATCAGTTTTGAAGGCCTGGGATCTAACATACTGGGTGCAGGCCTATGACCTAACATACTGAGTGCAGGCCTGGAATCTAACATATGGGGTGCAGGCCCAGGATCTAACATACTGAGTGCAGGTCTGGGCTCTAACATACTGAGTGCAGGCCTGTGATCTAACATATGGGGTGCAGGCCTGTGATCTAACATACTGGGTGCAGGCCCAGGATCTAACATACTGAGTGCAGGCCTGTGATCTAACATACTGGGTGCAGGCCCAGGATCTAACATACTGAGTGCAGGTCTGGGATCTAACATACTGAGTGCAGGCCTGTGATCTAACATATGGGGTGCAGGTCTATGATCATATTGAGTGCAGGCTGGAAGTAGCACTCAAGCATCAACAGACCCAGCACAGATGTCTAGAAATGCACTCTCGAAGTTAAGTGCTAAAAAGGTTCAAAGTCTTCTGGGGACAGTGACAGAAGAGCAGGTCCCATGTGACCCTGTACATGACCACAGGGAGACAAGAAAGTAGGACAGAGCAGAGAAGCAGAGGGAGTTGGCTCTGGGATATACAGTCAGGCCAGTGCTAAGCCAGGCTCTCATGGGTGCCTACCCTGCCTGAGCACTCTCTCCTACTGGACCTCCAGGTATAAATTCGTCACATCTCCTGCCACGCACCACCAACCCAGAGGCTAGGCTGGTTCCTAACATATGCCACCCATTGAGGTCTGGTTTTCCCCCACCAAGAAAGTGGATTTTTTTTAACCACTATGTAAATCTATAAATCATGTGATTCACTTTCCGTCCACCGGAGGCAGTTACTTGAGCAATCTGTCCAGGGTGGCACAGATGCAGAATGCAGGTGAAACACACTGTAGGAACATTTTAAAGCTTCCAGTCAAGGAATTTTCCACACACTCCTTTGTTCTTGTTTTTTTTTTTCTGGTGCTAGCCAGGAAGGACCAGTACCATGCCAACAAATCACGGGGAAGACAAGGGAACTGGGAGGAAAGACGACATCTCTTTAATTTTGTGCGCATGATGTTCACAGCCACTAAGGTCATACCTGCGTGTGTTGACTGACAACTTTTCAGCTTGATTCAAAGCAAACAGCTGCTGGTTTGATTGCCTAGCAACTAAAAAATTGATGGATGGCCCTTAAGATGAATAACTACTATAAATCACCTCATTCAAACTCTCCCAGAAAAAAATTAAAAAACAATGGTTTTCGTGACATTTGCTGCACTCCATAATGTGCCGTGATAAATTTGGCCCCCTGGCGGGTGTGGGGCCCAAGCTGGGTCCCCTCAGTTTCTCTGTTTTGTGTTCTTAGTTCTCCTTCTTATTTCTCCATACACGCTGTCTGTCAGTCACTGAGACAGAGTCGCTGCTGACCCCTTATCCCCAAACACCACTTCATCAGGAAATCGCAGCCCTATATCACAAAGACAGCAGAGCGCCTCATACATTAATAATGGTTATGGTATATTTAGTGTAATGACTTGACCTCAACCAACATTACGTACGCCATGATTCATACGAATTTGATAAACTACTTCCTGTTTGTAGACATCTCATATGGTCCTCAAAGAGCAGGAACCTGCTTTTAACTCCCAGGTAAACACAGACCCATAAGTCATCGTAAGAGGAGGCGCTCCTGGTATTTGCCCTGTCACATCCCACGTCACCCCACTCAGAGAAAGTCCCAGAGACAATGGGGATGATGGACAGGTCCACATTTTCCAGATGTGACTTACTGTACCTCTCTTTGGCTCTCAAGGCGATTCTTCTTATCGTCTTCCTCTGTCCATTCCTTCTTCTTATCGTCTTCCTCTGTCCATTCCTTCTTCTTGTACCTTAGTCTTTCTTGTTTTCTTTCTTTTTTTAAGGTCAAATTTATAAGGAAAGCCATCCCTGGGTCATCTGACCCTCCACCCGATGGGAGTTAGTTTAACACAACTAAACTAACTCACTCTCTCTCTCTCTCTCTCTCTCTCTCTCTCTCTCTCTCTCTGCTTCTTCTCTCATCATCCCCGCTTCCACTACCAGGATCCCATTTCCTCTCCCAATCAACACTACCAGCATCCTGAGGCTGCCCATATGAACCAACTGTCCACTCGCTTGCTTGGCCTGGGATATGCTGGCACTCTCTGCAACGGAGCCTCAGTTACTCAGTCATCAAAGGAAACGTTCAGACTGTGAGCAAATACTGCACTCGTGTGTCCCAGTGGGTCCCATGGTCTGGCATCTTTTACACTGGAAACTTGTCCGCATTAATAGACAGTATACCTCTGTCCCAAGTGAGTGCTGAGAGTACGCTGAATAAGAAGAATTAATTTTTGTTCAACAGACTTTATACCATTGCAAGAACTATGCAGAAGAAACAAAGAGGGACTTGGAAGAGCTAAGAGCCATGCCCGTGGTTCATGTGGCCCAGAGTCACTACAGTCACGCTTGCTGGGAGCTTTGCTCACCAAGGCTGGTTGGAATTAAGCAGTATGCCCCACACTGGCTTTAAAGTTTCCTCTGTTCACTTTATGCTCCTGAGATGGAAGAAATAAAAACAAAATGTTGAGCTTTAGGAGTCAGGGCCTGAACAGCCAACACATCCACCCAGGCCTTGGACGCTGCTCATCAGAAATGAGGTGGCCACCTTGCTGCTGATGTGCATACTCAAGTGTGAATTCCTAAATGCACACCTCACGGAAAAGGAATAAGTCTTTTAACTAGGAGTGTCCAGACTTTTGACAGGGCAACATGATACTGCTGCCATCTACAGAATCTATCCTCATGGCCGGGGCAACAGAATTACAAAACAACGCAAGTCTCAATGTCTTAAGTAAGCTTATGATAGTGTGCTGGCCTGCACTCATTACCGTTCTTCCACATGAAACCCACAGACCATGGGTTAGGTATCCCTGTCTCCAGCAAAGCAGTACCACCCTGCCATTTCCCAAAAGGGATGTTAAGAGGGCCAGGGGCACCTTGACCTGTCTGTGGAAGCTTAGATCCTAGGCATCAAGCTTCCTGGGAGCTTGTAGCTAAACAAGTGTTGGGACATGTTTGAGCACTTATAGATACCCATACATCTTCCTTGATCGTGGCCTGGAATATTCTAGGTGCCATTTACCTTCTGACCTAGAAGCTCCCAGCTGACGCCATCTTCACTGTCCCCAGACACGAGCATGCTCTCCTTTGCCCCTATACTTTAAGCATCGTGTAATCTTACGGGGTTGGAGAAGGTCAGAGGTAGAGCAGCCTTCTGTTCACACTGCATGGCTATGGGCCCTTATGCCTCTCAGCCTTTCTCAGTATTTCTGCCTGGTTCTGACCAGCCTTAGCCTTTGAGATGGGAAGGAAGAGCTGGACTTGGTAAACAGGACAATCTGGAATGCTGTCCCTTTAAGACTGAAATGCTTGTTTCCTTCCAGTAAGAGAAGTAAATCATACTACAGAGAGTTGAGCTTTGAAAAAAGCATCCATCCATTAAAGTTCACAGATCCCAGTTCTCAGGTTGTCCCTCCCCTGGCTGGGTCTCAAGTTACAGCCTTGTACAACCCAAGTCTAAATAATATTCACCATGATAAATGACACCATAACTCCGATATCCACAATCAATCTTTGCTTTAAAGATACATCCATCTTCAATAATGTTGATGGGGATTCTGTAAAATGGGAAACGTGACTGTCTCCCAGCCCCTCCTGACGGAGGGGGAGGGAGGCCCTGAGTGATGGCTGTCAGCCCACATCTGGCTGCAAAAATAAATTAGCCTTATGTAGACAAATGAAAGGGCCAGCTCAGCCTAGGAAGCAGCCACTCCTGAGCACTGGCTAATTTATAGGACATCTTTCTGGAAAGTTCCTGGCTGAGGCAACGGTCTCCCTGTCATCTCTTTAAACATTATCTGATGCTGCAAATGACCGCCATGGGGAAGGACTGCACACAGTCCAGGGGCAGAAGGAAGAAAACCGCCCACATGCTCAGTCCAACTCAAAAGCAAAACTCCCCTTTTCTCGGGAGAGAAAAATCTTTCTTTTAGGCAAATGCTTTTTAGATTTTTAACGCCAACTCCCCCCCTGACTAGTTTGTTGTTGTATTTTCACTTATTTGGTGGTCTTAGAAAACCCAGATAAAGTAAATAATTTGAGAGTAAAGATGGGTTTTTTTTTTGGGGGGGGGGGTGACAAGGAGTCGTCAAAACTCGTTCTGAGCATGTTTTATATGGAGAGACCACTGTCTTGCAGGCAGGAAGCAGACCACACATGCTAAGCAAGAATGAGAAAGAGATCCAGTTGTAAAAAATAGTTTCAAAATCAGCCTACGGTGAACACCTCTAGGAAAGCTCTAAAATAACCAAGACCCAACTTGCTCCCCAACCAGAGGACAGCCACTCTGCCAGGCTCTTTCCGCCTCTAACCTTGGCCACTGAAGGGACACTTGGGGTCTGTTAACACAGGGGCGTGGCCGTGCACAGGCACACACTCCCAGCAAGGAAATGGGGGCTCCATGGGGTGTGCCGCAGAGTGATGAAGGACATCTGTTCCCAGGCTGGGAACAATCGGGGTTTGGGCCCCAGAGTCTCCTGGGCAGCAGACACAGCCTGCCTGCTCCTGGCTGGGGAGGGTTAACTCTGAGAGATGAAGGACTTACAGTAAGGCTGGGAGACATAACACACAGGCTTCCTGGCAAGGGCTCCTGGAGGGTAGGAGGGACTGCAAAATGAACTCTCTCAGGCTTTGTGGCCGCCTTTCCCAAGGCCCAGCCTGGCCCCTTTGATAAATGACACATGTCATTCTGTCAGAGCTGACAGTGCAGCTGGGAGAGCCGCTGATGCATGGCTCCTCTAAAAAGGAAATCAACTTTTTGGCACCGAGTGAGTCTGTGCCCTGTGTAAGGATTTTGTTTCTCAAAAAGTAAAAGATAGACTTGGGATTGGCCGAGTTTGGGGTGGGGGGGAGGGCGGGGGCTGGAAAACAGATTGAACGACAGCTTACATTTAACATAAATTAACTGGGGTAATGGTGAAATGTGCTAGCCTGCGATAAATAAAAGCTACATTAGTCAATTATTAATCACACTCTAACTTGTAGCCAGAACCCCGGACTTAAATCTGAGTCCTGAGCTGTCTTATAAACAGATAAGATGGTGTTTGATAGATGTCTACCAGAGAGTCATCAGGATGAGAGTCAGAGGTTCAGTGGGCTCACCGCTGGGAACACATGGAAAGTTCTGGAAACAAGGGGAGGTGAACAGGGCAAGAGAGACCCATTCTATGCAGACACAATACCTGCCGATTGTGTAAGGAAAAGTACGCAGGAAAGCAACTTCTGAAGGTTTTTCCCCTCGGGACCCATTATATTTTTCTCAATATTCAAGATATTTACACATTGCCAATTTGTGTTCCTGTCTGAAGGTAAGACTTTCTGTCTTGAAAAATCTTGTTGGTGGTTTTGAACATGGATCTACTGAGCTATGACTTAGGGGGTAGGGGGTAGGAGAAGAGGTATGGAGACAGGGTTTCTCTGTATAGCCCTGGCTGTCCTGGAACTCACTCTATAGACCAAGCTAGCCTTGAACTCACAGAGATTTACCTGCCTCTTCCTCCCAAGTGCTGGGACTAAAGGCAATAACTTTTAAACAGTAAAGAGATTTCCCAGGAGATGGGATTTATTTCAAAATTATTTAGCAGAGATTATAATGCCCACATTTTACTCTTCAAACTGGCACTTGACGTTCTAATAGATTAAAGCATTGAGCCGCTCCAAGTCCATCTTCCAACCAAATGGCTTTATGTGTGGCTAAGTTGTGAGCAGTTCACTACCCACTTAACATCCAAGCACACACAAGCAGTCACACACACACACACACACACACACACACACACACACACAATTAACCATAAGGTGTCACCATTTGTCATAATAAAGAATGAACTGTAAGTAATAAAGCACAATGAAACATAATAAATATCAAGTAAAGCCCACCATGAAGAGGCGAGTCTTTATGGCCTGTACATGCTGCCTTGGGAATTCGACAAGGCTCCATCCAGGAAAGCATCCCCTCTAGGCTCAGATGGACACAGAAGGTGGGCCTTAGCTGTGACCTCTGCTTTCCATGTGTGTGAGCTTCCTCCCATGAGCTGAGATCTTAGAGATCTGCTGAGGTCATGGGGAGACTCATGGTGCTCAAAAGTAAGCGCTGAGGTTAAAGGCACAAGCACAAAGTGTAGAGCAACACACAGAACCAGAAGAAGGTGTCTACACCGCACACACCCAACAAGGTGACCCTAGGAACTCCATCGGCCAGTTCATAGCACGCACGCACAGGTCCCCAGAATCATAAAGCAGGTGCTGAAAGCAGTGCCCGTCAAGTGGCAAGTCTTTATTTTCCCTTAAAAGTGTGTGTGGAGTCTGCTCTTCCAGGGAGAGGATGGATACAGATCCAGGAAGCAGGGCACTCATGTCCACACCCAGACCCAAGATCCCCTGCTCCACCACCTCCCGATCAGACGCATCCCCTTGTGCCATGACACCAAACTAGCAGAAGAACCCCAACTTGCCTGTTTCAACTTGCGCATTTAACAAGTAAAAATAAACTGAGATGTTACCAGAAGCACATTTCTGAGCATAATCAGTGCTTCTAAGACAAAAGGGGGAAAAAAGAAAAAGAAGAAAAGAAAAGAAGGAAAAGCTATTGTTTCCTGTTAGGTACCACTGGATGGGTTAAATAAACTACAGAGCTAGCTGTAAAATAGTATTGCTTTTATAATTCTCTAATTAAACAAACCCTTCTCCTACAGATAAGTAAACTGAGGCCTGGCAGAGGAAGAAGAAAAAACTCAGTAACTGAACAAAGACTCAGGCCTGTGTTCCCTGCCTAACGCTGCCTACAACACCCAGATACACTCAAGAATTGATTGGCTTTTTAAAATTAAAGTCAACCTCCTTAATAGAAACATATACAATTAGCAGACAGGTTCCAAGTCCAGCCAAAATGTTTTACAGCCACTAACCCCAATGACTTCCCCACGGCCACATGTAAGCGCATGGGTGGGGTCATGCGTTAAAGCGTGGGCTGCTGTTTAAGCTTCTCCCTTCCTCCGGCTAAAATATAATTTTTCTTTAGTCCATAAAAAATTCAGATAGTGTGCAGAATGTTTATATACGACCAAGGTCTCTATTTAAAAGGTTTGTACTTTTACTTTATGACCTGTCCTTGATTTGACACTTCCGCTCATCAGGAAGGGATTTATAAAATAATCTTGAAGGTGAGGAACAGACATCTGTCAGGGACTAGCAGGGTTTCATGATGCGAAATGTAAGAAGAGAAAGAAATCCTGTTAAGCTCCCTTTAGTCACCAATAGACATCAAAGGTAATAATTAAAGAAGACAGACGTCATAAAACATAAATTTATGTCTATTTTAATAATGCACAAGTGGCGTAGTGTGTAAAATATCTATTAGGTTGAAAGAACATGAAAACGTTCCAATATGGGGGGAAAAAAATCTATGTTTTGTTTTGGGGTATTTTCCCTTCCTTTAAAAAAAAAAGTGAGGATTTTTTTTTTTCACAAGTTTAAAGTGAAGTCTTTCCAAACCTCTGCCATCTGTGGGTACATGAACTATGAATGACCCCGGGTGATTTGCACTCTGCTGAGAATCCCTTAGAAAGCTCAGGAAAAAGTATCATTAAGAATGACTGATGACTGTCAGTCATGGTTGACCTCATCCAGGCTTTGGTCTGCGCCTCAGTAATAAGCTGTCCTTTATTAGTACCAACACTCCATAAAGGGGGTGTGTTTAGTCACAGGATAGTGGCCTTCTAATGCTCATGGCTTCTCCGGAAAAGATTGATTGGTGCTCATTTTTACTGCCTTCCCTGCACATACAGAGCCCGGGCTGCAGAGCATACGTCAGGCCTTGCAAACCACAAGCTGGAGGGAGGAGGTGGGGAAGAGAAAAAAAAAATCTCAGAAGAGAGAGAACCCAGGGCTGGGGGAATAGAGGCAATTCTCTCTTAAAGAAATCCATCTTTCCAAAAAAAACCAAAATAACTGTTCCACCCCTATGCCATATGTATATCTGATCCCAGGGCCCCCAGAAGAAAAAGCCAAGAAAGTAAATGTGTATCAAATGCAAGCAAAGGGACCTTGCTAAGCGTGGCTTATCTTAGAAACAGAAAGGGACTCTGGCTTGGGACTCTCCCCCTCAAAAATCGCAGTAGCCAAAAGTCTGCCCACAGAATTCAGCCTCATAACCAGCCTGACACCAAAAAACAAAGATGCAATTATTACCCATTAAAACCGAACGTGTGAAACAAACAAAAATAAAAAATAAAAAAAAATTTTTTCTCCCTATATGAGCACATAAAAACCTATCTACTGCCTTTGTATTAAACTACTAAATTGTTTTTAAGAGGCAATTGCTATAGAAACAGACAAATGAACTATATGTGTGCGCATGTGTGCACACACACACAGTCCTAGGAGCCCTTAATCCCTTGTTCTGCCTCCATCTCAAGAGATGACTCTGTGCCCCCAGGAGGCAGGCCAGGGGTGGAGGTTACTACCCTCCCCAGTGCTCAAGCCCCACTGTGAATTCTCAGGTACCACAGACTGGGGAGCAGTGGGCTCTGCCACATAATGCTCTGAGCAGGTGCTCACACAACAAATGAAGAGAATGTATCCCAAGTGGGGCTCTCCATTCCAAATATGTCTATAAACAAATTTAGCTCACAGGGTGATTAATTTGCAGAACCCCTTTGAGAATAAGCCAGACGCTGTAGTCTAATGCCCTTAGCCAGTCACTCCCAGAAATTTAGCCAAACACCACAACAAGCTCCTGCCCTCACATGGGCTCCCACTGGTTCCTGAGAAGAACCACGAAAAGGACCAGAGTGGTGGAGGGCCATGCGGTTTAAACACAGCCTGTCTCTTGCAGAAAGTCAACACCCCCGTCTTGAGCAACTCAGAAGGACAGAGGAAAGATAAGAGCAAAGCCACCCTCCCGGGTCAGGTCTCTAACTGCAGGGCAGCTGTCCTGGTGTGGAGCTGCCAGTGGGGTGGGGTCAGGCCCCAAGTGTAGCCCATGGCTTAGTCTCCCCTCCCCTGCAGGCTCAGTCTGAGCCAGGAGAGTGAGGAGGAGGCTGAGCTTCCGTGGACACCACAGCTGTAAGTCTGCTCTCCTTGAGACCTTTCAAGGCACTGGTTTTTCCAGTTAATGAAAGAAAAGGGCAGTGAAGGAGCCCCCCCCCCCATGAACTCTGGGTGACCTCTGGATGCCTGACCCCTGCCCAGGTCGGCCAGCCTTTTATGTGTCCTCTCTTTACCATAGCTTCTTACAATGGATTTGTAGTTGACAAATAAGACAAGTTCAAAACCTGTTAGGGAGGAAAAATGAAGGAAGGGAACTTTATGCTACCAAACTGAAGTGCTACCACTTAGCACACCCCACATGTGCAATCAGTATAGTCGGGATAATACATGGAGCTCCCTTATACTTGTGTGTGGAGCTGCTGCAGTGCCCTGGTGCTAGCAAGCTGGAGTACTTCCTAGCTGATGTAGAATATTTATATCCCATTACTTCGTGGACTTCTAACAGATTCCTTCCATTTTAAAATTGTATATACACATACCCACACACACACTCATGTACCATCATATATCCATACAGATATATAAATACACACATGTTCTTAAAGTTTGGGACAGTTCAAAGGAATTTATACCCATCACAATAGTGCTGAGATGTTGTTTATGGTCACATTATTTGCTCATATTTGGCTGTTCTCGGTGCCAGTACCTACCCAGGTAATAATAAAGTACAGCAGACGAAACCAGGCATGTTTTACTGTTATTCTCACGTAGCTAAGAACTGAAGCAGGGCAGGCTCTTAACGGAGTATTACACAGTTTACTGCATTAATAATAGGATGCCCCACTGCTGTGACACATTCTGTACTTGAAATAAATATTAGTCACAATACTTGCGTTTTTAACTCCATATATTTTAAGGCTGAGCTCTAGCGATGACACAGGCGCAGGGGTGACTTGCCAATAAGGCACATTAACCACTCCGAACAGAGCCTTCTCTTCGGCACGATGTTCATTGATATGTCGTGCCATTTCTTGCTATGAATCTTACTGCTGGCTTTTTAAAAATAGTAAAATGTAATAAATACAGGTTTCTGAAAAGTTCACATTCCCAAGTCCGAGTGTGTACTGACCTTCACCGCTGATTTAATTTATTTCTACATCTTGCTGAAGATGCGTTTCACTAAAAACTGAGAATATTTTTTATAACCAAATTTTCTAAAATCCAGCCTACACCCCGCTGTCCATCAGTCTTCCGTTCGCTGACACCTTCCAACCAGCTTTTGGGTAGAATTTATGGGCGTGTAACTATTTGACCTATATTTCCCAGACACTATTTTCTCCAGCAGGAAGCTGGGGACACACCTTTAAGATTGCAGCCAGCACACACACACACACACACACACACACACACCACATACACCACATAGAGGCAGACATCCCCATGCCTCTATTTCAAATTTAAGAAAGGCACATGAGATACAGTCTGGAACTGGTGTGGTGTTAACCCTGCTGGGGACAGAAGTTGTAGCCCTGTGCCTGGTAGCTTTCAGAGATTCAATTGGCTATTTTCTTTCCTGAAGAATGTGCCACAGGCACAAGAGTCAGGGAACCCTGCACAATATTCCCCAGCAAAAAATAAAAATCATTTAAAAAAATATATCACCATGTAACGGATTCTTGACTCCCCCCACCCCTCCCACACACCTTCAAAAAGCAAAGAACAAATCCTTGTTTGTGTTGGTAGAGAATCTCAAAGACACAACAGATGTGGAAAGAAAACAGTGTCTACCATCTGAGGAAGCTACCGACTGCTGCAGCAGAGTGGGGTGAACCACACAGCCGACCCAGATCAGAGAAGCTGGAGACAGGAGCTCAGGCAGGAGCTGGACTACAAGGCTGTCCTAGGAAATGTGGGGTGGAAAGAGCAAGTTGTGATTCTCCCTCACTGTTAGTTTTATTTCACAGTGGAACAGAGGAATCTATAAACAATTTAATGCTAATTAAAATACAAATCCAACCCAGATATTCCCAAGCCAGAATATCCAAGCAGGTGATTTAATACAGGATGTACTAAAACAGATCTAGCTCAAAAATCCCTCCGATATGACCTCTGTTTCCTTGCTTGACAATAGCCATTAAGACTGGAGGGAGGTTTCCCCATTCTCAGGAAACAACACTGCCGGATTTCCCTAAACCCATATTTAACGGTATTTCCTCAGTAAAGTTAAAATATAAACCAGGCTCCAGGTAGCCATACCCAACTCAGTATTTGTCTAGGCCTGTTTAAAAAATTGGAACACACAAAAACTAATATTTTAAGTCACTGTCAACTAATACTTTAGCCATCCACAGAGCACCGAGTCCAGAACACAGAAGGCCCGACTGCAGGTGCAGGCTTCCATGCATGCTGCCCTGGCAGTAAACATTAATAATCAGATTTTAAAAGGTATAGAAACTCTGCATGAACTGTCAGCCCCTTCCTCCAGGCAGTACCAAGCTTTTTACATGTTTC
>LR749890.1:0-40000 GCA_902729485.2 Mus minutoides | reverse complement strand
ACTTTGCCGCGCCCGGCCGCCCGGGACAGCCCCTCCGCGCACGCCCTCCCTGGGCGGCCCGTGCCCAGGCCTGCACGCCGCCGGCTCCGAGCGGACCCGGTGAAGTTTCCCGGCCCCGCGCGCGGCCAGGTGGGGGCGGGGACGGCAGCCTAGGGCCGCGGCGGCGCGGGCCGACCTCCCTCCTCCCGCCCAGCCCGCCGGCGCCCGCTCCCCACGCGCGGGCCGCGCCGTTACCTGCCGAGCGCCGGGGGGCCTGCTGCTTCCTCCTCGGCATGCTGCTCGGGCCGCCGCAGCCGTCGCCTCAGCCGCCGCCGGAGTTCGCGGGGCGCGGGGAGCGGGGACGCGGGGCCCGGGCGCGGGCGCAACTCCGCGGCGCGCCCAACTTTGGCCTCGTCCCCGCGGGCTCCGGGCTCCGGGCGCGCCGCGGATGGCGGGCGCCGCTCGCATGGACCGCCGCGCCCGGGCCGCTCAGCTGGCGGCGGCGGCGGCCGCACGGGCCGCTCCCGGGCCGCCGGGCTGCGGGCGGAGCGCGCGGGGCCTGGGCGCCGAGCCCGGAGTCATCCCCGGCGCGGGCCGCGGGCACAGCGGCGGGCGCTCGGAAGGCCGGCCCGCGGCCCGCGCTCCATGCCGCTGGCGCTGTGCTGGGCGGGCGCTGTCCGGGCGCCGCCGGGCGCTCCCGCGCCTTCCTGGGCGAGCCGCGAGTCTCCGCGCGCAACTTTCTCGGCCCCTCTCTGCTGGCGGTGGGGGTCGCGGCGGGCGCTGCTAGTGCGCGGGTCGCAGCTCTCTCATTGTGCGCCAGCGAGGCCGACCGGCAGTCCTTTCCTCCCCGCACTTAGTCTAGGAGGAAGAAAGCAAACAAGACAGGAGTGAAGCCCCTGTACATACATGCGCCGGGGGAGATGTCAGCGCCGCTCCACCTTCCAAACAGTCACAGATCAAACAGTGTCACCCGCCGGAGCGCCACTTCGTGCCCCGCGCTGCCCCCGGGGGGGCCTGGCCGCCAGGATCGCCGCTTCTTCCGAGGAGAAATCTAATGCAAACACATTTTGATCGTGGATTTTTGGCCGGTCTTGATCTTCCAAGAGAAAAAAAATTCGAAAAACATACACACACACAAAAAAAAAAAAACCACACACACACCCTCCAAAAAAAATAAGCCAACAACAACCCGGAGAGTGGGCACCGAAGGGGTGAATAACGGACATTCACTGGGTGGGCGAGATGAGCGTGTACTGTCCCCCCCAAACTCCTGGGAGAGAGGAGATGCGCTCTCCCTCTCTCCTCTTTTCAGTGAAATATAACACACATTCGGATCGCAGAGCTTTCAGACAGTCTCAACTGATAGACAGACACATCGAGCTGCTTTCCTGCCTCACTTTTTACTCCTCCTCCTCTCGCCAACGTCACCCTGACAATTACAAATAGGTCTCACACAAACCATACCTGTCAATCTTTTTAATTGCTTTGTTTTCTTTTATTTTTTTCGGAGCTAAACAATATGACACAGAAAAGAAATCTTAATACAGCATAACATAAAAGATTGCACGTTGCAGGAAGACGTTCAGGGGGCTGTGTTGTAATGCACTGGCTGATCTCGGGCGGAACCCATGAGTCCTGAGTCTAGTTAGGCAGACATCAGTTCCGCAGATTCTTAAACCTGTTAGTTCCCCTCCCCCGCGTGTACATGCATACACACGCGCCCACGTGGATCTGAACCACTCTTGGGTGAAACACGTCCTACATTTGAGGGGAAAAAATACCTGTTTCACTTCTGCACCCTTAGTCTGGGGGGTTAGATTTGATTGGTGAGGGACAGTGTGGCTTTTGTATTTTTGCAACTCAGAGGTTAAGTGGAAAACAGGAGACATTTTTAAATTAAAACGAACGCCTAAAATATAAAGATGGACTTAGCTCATCACAAAAATGTTCGGAAATATTTAATGTTGACCCTATTTAAAAGTGTGAATAATTTGGTCAGTCATTTGGTCAGTGAACACAATTAGCTAAAAATTGGCACGATAGAAAGATCTTTCCAGATGCGTGAGAAAACGAAGTCTTCAAAGATCACAAAGTCTCCAATTCCACTGAGCCCCTCTGCGGGCCCCACCTAGAACTTTAAAATGCTTCTGCGCTCTGGGAATTCGGCCATCTAGTTCTTTATGTGTGTTCTCTCCCAGTGGGAAAGCTGTAACAGTCTTGTGGAGCTACTTAAAACATCCATGGAAAAACACGAAATCTAGGCCAAGATAAATAAAATGGCTTAGTTCTTGCAACTTGCACGGGACAGACCGAGAGCACAGGCGCGAGCGGCGCTCTCGGAGCACGGCAGGCCTAGGCCCAGGGTGCACCGTGCACTGAGCGCCCTCGGCCCGCAGGAAGGCGCTCGTGCGCGTGCACCAGCGCCCGGGCTCCCCGCCCGGCCCAGGCCCCGGCCCCGGCCCCGGCCCCGGCCGTGCCCCGCCGCCCTGGCCGCGCTCGGGGTTGATTCGTACCACCTTGCAAGGAAGTGAACGCTTCGCACGGGAAGGGGAGGCGCCTGCGCCGGCCGCCGGCCGCCTTGCCGCTCGGGGACGCTTGGGCTACGGCGGCTGCGATCGCCAGGGCGCTGGCCCTTTAGCTTGGCGCCCCCCGCCCCCAGTGAAGGAATCGAATCCCCTCGCAGAGCGTGCGGAGGGTGGGGATATCCGGGGCCTCTCCCGCGCCCGGAGGAAAGGGGAGGGCGGAGGAAATCCTAGGCCAGTGTGAGCCGAGAGGATTCAAACCAAAACAAAAAGATTAAAGGAGCAGCGGCTGCGGCGGTCGCGGGGCCGGGCAGGGATCCTGGGGTGGCGCGCCCGGGTTCCGCGGGGGCTGCAGCGCGCGGCGGGGCCGGAGGGCGGGGGCGGGAGCCAGGCGGCGAGGGGAGGGCGGGAGCCTAGGGGAGGGCGCGGGCCGGAGGAGGGGCGGGCCCGCCCGCGCGGAGCCGAGCGGAGCCAAGTGGCCGGGACTGGGCGCGACCCGGCCCAGCGGAGGCACAGGAGCGGGCGGAGCCGATCGTGGGCAATGCTGAGGCTGGCGGCCGCCGGGGCCCGAGCCATCGTGGACATGTCGTACGCCCGTCACTTCCTGGACTTCCAGGGCTCCGCCATCCCCCGAACCATGCAGAAGCTGGTGGTGACCCGGCTGAGCCCTAACTTCCATGAGGCCGTCACCCTGCGCCGGGACTGCCCAGTGCCGCTCCCCGGGGACGGAGACCTCCTCGTCCGGAACCGGTGAGCCCGGCGCGCGACCCCGTCCCGGTCCTCAGCCCGCGCAGCTTGGCTCCCGGCCGGCCCGGGTCGCCCTCCTGCCCACACTGCGGCGCGCGCTTTGGGCGCACAGCCTGACTTTGCGAGATCCCAGGAAGTTGAACCCGCCGCCATCTGGCGAAAGCGAACGTAATGTGACTTGCTGGTGTGAATACCCGATGCCACCAAACGTCCTCTTATCTGGGGGTTATTTTAATTTGGGATTCTCCCCTCCCCCAGCCGTCCCTCCTCCCCCTCCCGCTCCCTAAATAAAAACGACGGGACCCAGAAAGGGAGGCTCCCCACCCGGCCCACCCGCGCGCACCCACGGTTTCTGCGTTCCATAATTTTTAGTGGAGCAGCAACAGCCTGGACACACACTACGACGTTTAGGTAAACGTGCTTTGGAGGAAGGGGGTGCCTATGTTCGGTTTGCTTTTTCCTGTCCCCTCTATCTCGTATTGGTGGGGCTTGTCTTTGGGTGTGTTGGTGTGCACCTAGTCTGCGTGCCATTTGACTGTGCTCTGTCCCCTGAGTGCAAAACGGGGGCGTGCACTGGCAATTGAGCCAAGGTTGGGCGGGGGCATGGCTGCATTTGCCTGAATGCGTTGCAGACATTCGGGTGGCACACTAGTTGTTGCCAGATCTGACTTTCTATCCCAGGCTTCCCACCTTAACGATTTTCCACATCGCTAATCTTTATTAAGAGGTGAAGCGGAGGAAGTGTGGGACTTTACTATGCTCAGTTCAGGTCATACCACACTGAGGTCTGCTGGGAGCATCCTCTCAATGCTGGACTGTCAGGGGGGTTTCTTCTGTGCCATTTCGAAGGTCCCAGCATGGTGTGTTGGAAGTTGGATAAAATTACGGAAGAGGGGAGTTCTGGTTATATCCAAGCAGTAAACTGTGTACCAGAAAGTATCCAAGGTGCCCCGGAAGGGCTAAATGATGAAACTTATCTACTCAAGTAGCTGGGTGCAAAGATTAGTCCAATCAGTCCAGTTTAAAGGTTCCTATCAACTTTCCAAAGAAGCTTGGAGGAATGAAGAATTCTGATTGTGAAACTTTTGGAAACCTGTTGGAACCTTAGCGTTGGAGTGAGCAGTGGGTGGGATTGAGTGGAGTGCGTGGGTGGAGACTTTCTTAAAGGGTGGCGCGTGTGTGTCCTTAGCATGCTTTGGCCGCGCATGAAGTAGAGGATTGCTTCATCCTGTGATGAAATGCTAAGACTGTGGCGAATAAGAATTTGAACCCTGCCGACCTAAAAAGGGCTTGAGCTGAGTTCACATAGAACATCTAGAGCACACCAATGATTTGTTAGAAGTGGAGATGAGAATAGACTGAAAAGCTTTCCGAGGAAACTTCATCGGAGAGAGAGAGAGAGAGAGAGAGAAAGAAAGAAAGAAAGAAAGAAAGAAAGAAAGAAAGAAAGAAAGAAAGAAAGAAAGAAAGAAAGAAAGACTTCATGCGGGGGCTTTCACTTTCTTTTATTGTTGTGATTTATATAGTGTTGACTGTAAACACTAATAAACGCACACAAACTGCTTACATAAAATCCCTTGTTGAAACAGGTGTGAAATGTGGAGGGGGTGCCACCAGGGGACAGGCTGAGAGAAAGTGGGAAGTGGGAAGAAGAGTGCAGGCGACATCGAGGTGTGACTCCCGCTGCCGGTGGAGGCTGCTTGCCCTTGAGTTTATTTAACTCTTGAAGATCTCCCCCACTCCTCTCTCCCAACGCTTATTGGGTCTAGCGGGCTCCCTTTCCCCTGCTCCAAAAGTCTCTCAGCAGCACTCCTGGATTTCCCAGGTCATCTTGGTTGGTCTGGAATTGGATGCTTCTTGGATCCCTGAAATCAAGATTGCCAGAGAGTAGACTACCATTTTGGAGAAATTAGCTGTTCAGCGTGTTTAAAAATCCTCGGCTCTATTTTGCTTCTGTGTCTGTCTGGAGTCCCTTTGGTACAAGTGCTTCTTTACGGGATCAACTTGACCTCTAACTTCTACCTTGAATCCACAACAGAGGAAAATACATGCGGAATCTTTGCCTCTCCCATTGCTGTTCAGTTATGAAGCCACTCAGCTGTAGGCAGATCCTTTATTCTTATGAACACTGTCAGTGTTCTTCCCCGTTTAATTTTATTTTAAGGAGCAGAGTTTAATAATTAACCGCAAGTTCATTTGAATCCAGGGCCCACATCCTCCTAAGTAGTGCTAATTGCATTAAAAGTTTATTCAGAGGCTCCTCGTCTTTAGCATCACAAAATCTCCCTGGACTGAGAAGAGTCTTCCTAGTTAGTGTGCCCAGATCCATTTGTTTTGGAGGGTGTTTGGTGCTTTTGGTTGTACTCAGTCCTATGACTTTCTTTCAGTGAACTGTATCCACACCTCATTCCTGTTAGCAAAATACATCCCTTCATTCACAAGAAGGGCAGTCCCTGCAAGCTAGACAGGGATTCCGTACAGTAAAGTTTACAGTGCAGGAAAAATGGTGTAGAGGGTACATAGAACTCCTCTTGAATCAGTAATTGATGTTCCTTTATCAGCCATTACCTTACTGTCCCATGCCCCACCCCACCCCAACCTCTGCTCAACCCTCGGAGAAAGAAAAAGGAGACAGATACCACTGGTCAAGTCCTCTTGTGTGCTATTTTTGGCTTTTTTCGTGAGAGTGACAGATTATTTTTCGTTTCCGAATATCCCTAACGATTTTCTGCTCATGTGTAAGATAATGCAAAGAGTTTGTAGAAATGGCGGTGAGTGGTGGGGGGAGGGGAGGCGTTGTGATAAACAGTTTGTTGCTCACGGGAGGGTAAAATATTTCTGCTCACTCTCCACACACACCCCAACTACTACAGTTCCTACTAGTTGTTCTCCTCCTCCTCTTCTGTCTTCTATGTTTTTCCTTTTTTTTTTTTTTCAAGAAAAGTCTGGTTTAGGTGATTTTGTTTTGTCTCCCTGTTTTCAAGGCTCTCCCTGTGGTCTAAGTTTTTCTGTTTGGTGTTTGTTCAAAGGAAAACTTCCCCACCCTGTCACCCTGTTCTACAATAAAGGAAGCTCACCACTTTCTAGTATAAATAACCAAGCAGCTTTAGAGGGGCACATATTTGGGAAACGCCTGCTGTGGTCCCACTGGTTTTACATGGGGTGCCTGGACTTTAGTTTTCAAACTCCATACTTCTCTCAAGTTGCCGGGGGTCCTGTGGTCATTACTGGCACACATTTTTAATTATGGAGGAAGTGGGTACAGGGAGGGTCTCCAAGTGCATCAGCGCATTTCCTGTTTTGGTTTGGTTTGTCTGTGGCTGCCTTTCTTCCTACCTCTTCCCCTTTGAGCCTGCTGCCCTTGAACTTGGTTCTTGAGGAATGAAAGTCTTGCACAGCTTATAGTAAAGCTCCGGTAAGGACCAAGGTGCGACCCAGGCGGTGGCGGGTCTCCAGAGCCGCGGCAGGGACACAGTGTCAGCAGGAGGTACCAGGTAGAGACAGTGCTCCCCGGCACCATGGACCAAAAGACTCTGGAGAGGGCAGGGACCAGAAGACAGATTATATAAGCAGTAGTTGGAACCGCTCCACGACGAGGAGCATAGGTTAGAAGAGGGCAGGGTTGAGGTGGTGGTAAATGGAGGTGCATGAGGGTCAAGGTCATGATTTGGTATGTTTGCTCTGTGTGGCTTTCCTGGGACTTGGAAGAGCTTGTTCGTGGGGGCCGGAAGCCCAGCAATTTCGTCTTGCTCCCGGACATGAACATTGATGTCTCAACCGAGGGTGGCATTGGAAAGGCCCTGGTTCCCTGCACAGACCGGATCTGAAGTGTCCCAGTGTGGTGCGAGGCTTTCTGGCCAAGGGGCTACAGGGCTGATGCCTGCGGGAAGTGGCTCGCAGGCCTGCGGGTCAGCGCCACCTCACCAGTGCTTGCTGGTGCTCATCGCCATAGTGACTGCTGTGGTGTTTCCTGCCCAAGCCACTGCGAGCCATCAGCAATCACTCCAGCAGAGCCTTACTCTCACCCCTCCAAACTTGGCCTCAGCTGTCCCCTCTGCCAGTGTGCCCTGCTAGGTCTCCACCTCTTCCAGGGAAAAAAGCGACCGCCAGAGGGAGGGGGAGATGGAGGGTTTGGGAGGGAATTTACAATCTCAGTCCAGTTTATCCTCCCCATCCGACGCCCTGGGCCACAGCACTGGGCCTGGCTGCCCCCAGCTTCTCTAGGAGCCAGACTCAGGGCTCCTGGGAGAAGAGCGGCCCCTGTGGACCTCGAGATGCCCAATAAACACAGCCTGGACAGGGAACAGGACGAGTTAACCATGAGTAGAGAACGGACGACTGGACTTTGGTCTGTGTTCCCCAACCACTAAGCAAACCCAGCCCTAAGATCATTTCCAGCCTAGCCGGCTTTTGCTTTTTCTCCTGGAGCTGGCTTTTCTGCTGGGTAAAGGGACAAGGGACATGCGATGCCCTGTAGCCTGGCTCTAGTGGGCTGGACTTGGGAGCTCCAGAATCAAGATCTAGTGAGTCAGTCCTTTTTAGAAAGGTCAGGTCTGAAGAAGTGTGTAAATTAAAGGGAAAATGATAAGACGCAGCCCTCCTACCATTTCTCAGAGAGAGAGAGAGAGAGAGAGAGAGAGAGAGAGAGAGAAGAAAGAGAAGGAGAAAAGAAAAAAGAATATTGAAGAATATTGGCATTTTGGTATTCAAAACTAAACAAACAAAACTGGTTTTCCCCATTTTTTTCCTTTTTGTGTTTTATCTGTGGGTACAGAAAGCAGAATTTACAGAAATCATTGGAGCCATGGTTAGCTGGCTGCTGAAAGCGACTTGGAGGGAGAGCCTGTCTCAAGCATTCTTCTTTCCACAGCCTAGAAAGATGTTTCTTTATTGGTAGAATACTCGTGAGGAGCCATTTGGAAGTACAGAGTATTAGCTATAGACAGTGAAGGTGTGTCCTACACATCGTTTGTGTTCATTAAATTAAAAGTAAATTCTTTTCATCTTTCTCCTGCCATGTTTTCATCTTCTTACAGGAGAAAATGGTATTTTGGGGAACCTTCTGTGTTAGAATTCCCTCAACATCCTTAGACAATAGCCACAACTACACCATAAAGATATTTTTGTTATGAGGTATACTGGGGTACAAAGACAAGCTGGTAAAATTCTGGCTTCACAGTTAAAGTGAGCCTGGATACAAAGCGAAACTGGTCATCTGCTATTAATCAGGCCCCGGCTCTGCTTCTCGTTGGGGAGAATACAGTCAGGGCTTGTTTCCCTTTTAATCTGAAAGAGGCTGTAAAATGCTGAATGCTGCATAAAAATCACTCTCTCAGTTTTTGTTCAATTAATCAAAATGCATATGTTCATGCTGGGTGTAGTTATATCAGAGAGAAAATTTGCCGCGGCATTTCAAACAACTGGGGCAGTAACATGTCACAAGGACGACCTTGTGCGCCCATCAATCTTTAATGATATCATTGTCATTACTATTATTATCTGAAGTGTTAAATTGTTACCAGAATCAATACAAGTGTGCTTCTTCGGGTATGTTGTATCCCACTGTTGTTTTTAACATCTCTGTTAAGAGACCAATTAATTTCCAGCTCAGAGCTTCAGTGAACTTGGTATGTTGTAAGGGCTTCCTGGCTTGCCACACACACACACACACACACACACACACACACACCACCTTTCCCTTATTTCTCCTTTTGAAAGAGGACAGAAGAAAAGTGGTACAGGAAATAGCAATACGTCACTTGCTGATTAAAATAATATGAAATTATTCCTAACTATAAAGGAATAAAATCTGCCCAAACTCAAGTTACTACATTTGTAGGAATTCTCCCTAGCTCCTAAGTAGTGAGAATCATTTCCCCCCGAATTCTGTCAAGTCTTACAGTTTAGGAGCTCTTTCACATTCACGGAGATTAGACTGGCCTTTTTTATCTTAAGCAGAATATGAAGGTCGTTAACGAAGAAACAATCTTAATACATCCATTTGTTTTCTTCTAGATTCGTTGGTATTAACGCATCTGACATCAACTATTCGGCTGGCCGCTATGACCCGTCCGTGAAGCCACCCTTTGACATAGGTTTTGAAGGGATTGGTGAGGTGGTGGCCTTAGGCCTCTCTGCTAGTGCTAGGTACACAGTGGGCCAGGCTGTGGCTTATGTGGCTCCTGGTTCCTTTGCTGAGTATACAGTGGTGCCTGCTAACATTGCAATCCCCATGCCTTCAGTGAAACCCGAGTATCTCACCCTGCTGGTTAGTGGTACCACTGCATATCTCAGCCTGGAAGAGCTTGGGGAACTGTCAGAAGGAAAGAAAGTTCTGGTCACAGCAGCCGCTGGGGGCACGGGCCAGTTTGCTGTGCAGCTTTCAAAGATAGCCAAGTGCCACGTTATCGGGACCTGCTCCTCAGATGAAAAGTCAGCTTTTCTGAAATCGATTGGGTGTGATCGGCCCATCAACTACAGAACAGAGCCTGTGGAGACAGTTCTGAAGCAGGAGTATCCTGAAGGCGTTGACGTAGTCTATGAGTCTGTTGGGGGAGCCATGTTTGACCTGGCTGTAGATGCCTTGGCCACCAAAGGGCGCTTGATAGTGATTGGGTTTGTCTCAGGCTACCAAAGCCCTACAGGACTTTCACCAATAAAAGCGGGAGCTTTGCCAGCCAAGCTCCTGAAGAAGTCGGCCAGCCTTAGGGGGTTCTTTCTAAACCACTACTTCTCCAAGTACCAGGCTGCCATGGAACGTTTGTTGGAGCTGTACACTCGTGGGGACCTGGTGTGTGAGGTGGACCTGGGACACCTGGCTCCAGATGGAAGGTTCATTGGCCTGGAGTCCGTGTTTCAGGCTGTCGACTATATGTACATGGGGAAAAATACTGGGAAGCTTGTTGTTGAGTTACCACACCCTGCCAGCAGTAAGCTGTGACAGTGACAGAAACCAAAGGAGAGAAATGAATTCTCCATGCCTTAGAACAAACTTAATATTTCTTAAAAACAAAAGTATAGTGTTAATGAATCGCCCCCTTTCCTTGGGGGTAAAAATAATGTGTGTCAATAAAAGTTCTCTCTATAGCTAAGAGGTCAAACATTTACATTTGAGTCTTTAGTCATGGACAGTCTCATTCCAGATTTTATTGTTCCAGGGAAGTAAATTAATTCCTGATGTGAGACCTGATTGAGTCAGTATGTCCCCAGCTTGATGAGATTTTTAAATCAGTCTTCAGATAGCTCACCAAGTCTCCTTTGCGTTGGAAGCAGTCGCTCTTGTGTAACGCACTTAACAGGTGAGGACGCAGTGCGTGTCAGCCTTGTATTCATTCTCACAGGCAGTGAGCTTAGGACAGAGCCTTTCCCATCTATAAACCACCAACCAACCATCTAAATAGACATTTGGGAGAGAATTCTCCAAATTTAATCTTGTTAAGTTATTGGAAAAGTGATTCAGCAAACAGAGGTGACTTAAGGACATATATACTGTGTGCTGGCCTGAATTCACATCCTGGTTAGACTGTGAAGGAAAAAAAAAAAGTTCCTGTTCTAGGAAGAAATTACTATTAGAAGCAGAGTGGATTTTGGAAGAGAAATCTATAGCTTTGGGAGACTGTGAAAACTAATGTGGACAGAGGAATAAGAAAACTCTGATGCTGCTTCAGTAAAAGGCAAAAGAGGGGATCACAGAAGGGGGCGCACTCTGGCCTGGGAAGGGTTAAAAGGAGATTTTCTGCCAAGGACCAAATGTCACAAAGCTCCAAACACAGTAGGCCCCCTGGCCATCTAAAACCACATCCATTTGATTCTCCTCAGAGGCTCAGTGTGGAAAGTGCACTTGGTCTCTGGTGCAGGCACGGGTGACAGTCAGGTGTCCTGGGTTGCCATTTTGCTCCTTGGTGTTTGAGAGAAACGAGCCACCTGCTCTTAGTGCTGTGTCCTGGTGCACACATGTCTGTCCTCCTGCCTGCTGCTTCTCTTCACACCTCGCCAGAGCTGCTCTGCTTGCCCTTCACCTTAGGTTTCCGAAGGCTGCCCCACCACTTTTGTAGTGGAGTCAAAACCCCACCGTGCCTTCCTAATCGAAGGTGAAGGCTGTCGGATTATTTTTCAGTCTTGGGTTTCAGAACATCAAACGTTCTCAATGAATGGGAATGCAATTAGGAGTGCTCTGTGAAAGTCGGGGGACCAGGTTTAATTCTTTCCTTGCATCTGGGGAGCAGAGAGATCTTGTTTCTGAATAGCTGTTAGTATCTATTTTACAAGATTGACTCATTTCCAGGTACCTAATGTAGCTGCTAGCATGCACGCACAACAATACAATTTATATGGTAAATGGAACCAAATAATGGCTTCACTGAACGTTATGGCCACACTGAAGGGAAATGTCACGGTAAATAGCTGCCAAATTATGGATCATGCCGAAGTGTCACAACTGCACTAAAGACAAATAGCACTAGAGGCTATTGCCACTGTGATGCCTTTGAGTTATGAAGAAGGGTAGCAGCCTGAGCGGGGCTCTTTGTGTCCTCCTCATAGCAGAGGGTTGCTGGAGCAGGGGACAAGAAAGGCTCTTCCAGCATGATGCTTGGTTATTAATCTGTCCCTTTCAGACCTAGCCGCTGTAACAGGAGAGACCTCACTGGCTCTCTTGTATACAAACATAACAAACAGAGGGGAGGGAAGGCTTTATGAATGTCAGAATGCTCAGGAAATGACTGGTAATGGAAAAAATGTTGTAATAAAATAATCTAATCAAAGACTATTATTAAATTTAACATAGTATATGTCTGAAAGGCTTAGTTGCTTGCTATGCAGATAGATGTGTGAAATCTCACTGTTAATGCTCTCCCTCTGAAAAGGCTTGAGGACTGAGGACATTACCAGCTAAATTGCCTCTTCTGAACTGAAGTGAGTCCCGGTTTCCTTCATTTTAATGGGAGGGTAATAAAGATGAAAGACCAACATTTTATCTGATGGATCCCTTAAGCTATGGAATAAAAATGTATTATGTTTTGAGGGAATATACTAAATTCAGATATGTAAAAGTAAAATTCGCACACCCAGGTTTAAAATAAAACATTAAAAACACACACACACACACACACTTTTTTCTGTCCCCAAATAGAGAAATTATGGTGCATGCTGTTTTTATTTATTCTTAGAAAACAAGCCCAAGTGATTTCACCCATTCCAACAATGCCGAAAATATAGTTAAAGTTTTTTTTTAAATCTTTTGAAAAAAAATTTTTAATCGAGGGTTATAACTGAGTATAAGTTTGGTTCCCCTTCGATTGTTGTTCAGGACCAATCCTTGGGGGAAGGTAAGGTGGTCACTCCTCTCTGTCTCCATACACAGAAAGTGTGCGTTCATATTTCAGGGTCGCTGTCAGCTTTTCTGGAGAGCAGAGCAGAGGGCAGAACTGTGGCATGGGATAAACGAATTCTCAGTTCTTGGTGTGGCCTGTCAGCTTCCCTGGCCCAGCAAGGAAGGAGGCACTGCCTCCTGAGAAGGACATCCCTAAGATGCCTTAGTGTTTGGTCAGGACTTCTAAAAAGTCAAATGCTAAACACCCCCCCCCACACACACACACCCTTCAAATCTATTTCGAATGAAAACAAAAAGCACTGACAATATAATTCCTGGTCCTTTTCACAATGACTACAGATGCTGATTGATTTTAGCATTAAAAAAAAAAAATCCAAGAACTGGTTTGCAAAGAAAGATTGGTTCTTTCTGTTATTGTCTGGTTGCATCAGAAGGGGAGTTATCGGGGATGGAACAGAGCCCCTGCAGTGGGTGGTTAGTATTTCATTTATCTGATGCAAGTATGTGAGAAGTAGCTGCAGCTTATTAAAGTGGAAGCCTGTGCTGTGTACTCACGGAGCGCAGCAGCTATTGAGGCTGTAATGTGCCAGCACCACCAACTCCTTTTTTGTGTCCCCACAAGATACTGGAAACTTGACAGATGATACCATTTAAGACACTGCCTGCCTTAGAGACCTGCTTCTTGGCTTTCTGTTTGGGGGTTTTTATTTGGATAACATTTATAATGGCCACCTGACTTGTATCTGTGATGTCTTAACCCCTTGTGGAACTCTGGGGCTGCATAAATTTACCAGTCAAGATTTCCTTTAAAATAAGGCTTTCTGCAAAGGACCAAAGTACATTTTCCTGATGACTCTACCACATGTTCGCACGGGGTAAATACCGTATTTCAGATCTTAAAAGTCAGGTGAGCGTTGTGCAGCGTTCAGAATAAACTTGATAGGACCTTAGGACTGTCCCCTTGGAGTGCTAATTTTCTAAGTTACAAATTTTCTAGGGCAGCTCATGTGCAAAATGGCCTGATCTTGATACTCATCTATAACTCCCACACCCTTAAAAATACGTTGGTTTTGTAATATTTTAAAGATATATGCAAATATTAATTTTTCAGTTTAGGGGTTTGTTTTAGAGGGGGGGAATTTTTGTTCTGTTTTGGTTTTTACTTGTACAGCTTCTGCAACTGGTATCCCCCACACTGGCCTAGAATCCGGGATTTAAATAAGAGCATCCATTGAAGCCAAAGTGCAGAGCTCCATTGCCAGTAACACAGCACCGCTGTAATTCTGTTTTTACTAGCCTTTTAGCATCATGCCATCTCAACTCAGAAGGAAGGATGCTCTCTGTGAGAATGCTACTGCTGTTACTGTGAACCATCTTGGCAAGGTTGCTCCCACCCACCTCACCCCCAAATAAGTAAATAATAAATAAACCATAGTACACAACACAAAATAATGTCTTACCAGTATATGTCAGTTCAAGAAGTTCTTGTAGGAAAGGGCTGATATGAAGAGAAAAAAAAAAAAAAGTCAAGTGAGATGTATATTTTGGTTATATTAGCTTAAAGCTTCTGTTTTAGGCTTGCCCTTAACCCAGCAGCCAGTGAGGTATGTCTGAGTAAGCACCAGGCAATGTTTACTTGGAAATGCTGGCTTTGCCCTTTGTAGACTCTCCCTTCTGTGCAGGTCCTCCATCCCAGGAGGTATGGATGAACTCAGGAAACATATCATGGGTCCCGCGAGCGAGCGAGCAGGGTAAGTACTGCACAGAGGACAGTTTGGGGAAAAACCAATATGTTCTTCATGTGTGCTGAGAAGCCCTGAGCCAGAAGTCTAGAGATCTGAATAGCCCCCCAAAGGAAGTGCTTCCCTCAAAGTATCTTTCTGCCAACACAAAATTAAAATAATAATTAGAACATACCCCGCTGCTGGGTGGCAGCATCCAGTACCAAAGACAGATCTGTGCTGAGGGCTCAGAAAAGAGTCTGGTGGCATTGCCTGCGGATGTGGCGCCACCCTCAAAATGCACCAGCAGGCAGGGCCTTGGAGTATTTCTTGTGAGCAGTTCCTTTGGTCAGTGGAAGGTAGAGGAATATGGAAGTGATGCAGGATACCCCACTCCCTTGAAAGCACTTGACCTTGGACCCTATAAGCACAATTCCCAGCATTCCTTGCAGGCTCACAGGTACCACTTCCAGTAGAAACACAGATCTGGAAAGTGTGTCTTTCCCTGGCCTTTATAAGTAAGGCCTGGAAGGATTGAGCACGCTGTTCACCCAAGTGTCACAGAGTCCACTGTGCTCAGAGGAGTTCTGCATATACACACCCCTTTGCCATTGGTCAAGGTCCATCAGGGTAAAACTGACAAATATTTCAGAGCCATGCTGGTCTTTAAGAAGAACCTTCACATGGGTGGCACTATGGCAAACCCAGGGAAAGTATCATGTTTAGACTCTAATCTGACAGCGTGGGGCTCTTGGCCAATTTGGTGTATTATCTGGACATCATCCTAGCGCTGGAGCTGAGGGAGTGAAGGGCCTGGCAGACACTGGTGGACTACTGCCTAACTAGCCTAGCCTAATCAGCGAACCCCAGGACCCAGTGAGAGACCTGTCTTAAAACACAGGTGGAGAGCTCTTGCAGAATGAGACCTGAGGTTGGCCTCTGGCCTTTATGGGCATAGACACATGCAAGTGCACACGTGTGTGAGCGCATGCGTGCACACACACACACACACACACACACACACACATACATGCCTGCAAATTTCACACCGCAAAATAATAAATATCACACTACTTAGTTTTTACTACTAAAAGAATGCCTCTGGCCAACATATCCTTAAATGCCAGTAATACCAGATACAGATTGTGTACTCTTTACTGGCTAGAATGTGTCGGATGCTCATCTTTGTCTGTCATAATAACTGACCATCAGAATATTTGCTGTTGTAGCAAAATATCTAAAATCTGAATTTGCTATTCTAATTGAAATCCAATTTTCATTTTACAAGTTCAGCTCATTCAGGTGGGGTGGGGGGTGGGCACATTCCTTCTTCATCGGTATCAGCAGTCGCTTGGAGGTAAAAGGAAGTGCAGGAAGGAAGGAGACCCCAGTGGGTATGGGATTCCTGCGAGGCTGTGGTAAGAGCCTCACACAGATCAGAATTAAGACTAAGGGGGTGGGGGGAGCCGCTCTGAACCACATGGCATTGAACATTCATGTCTTTCCCCATCATTTCTGTCTCAAACTCATGCATAGCAAGCATAAACTTTCAACTCTACCCCAGCAAACCCTTTCCCAGCTGAAGCAGCTTCTTGTATCCCTGAAAAGCCACTTCCCGAGAAAAGCACCAGTGTCAGAGACAATCATGTTTGTGGGAAGCTTCATTGCTCACTAGGGGACGGTCGCAATCGTGCTCCCTCCGCATGTGGCTAGAATTTACATTTGGAAATTGAATTGTCTCCTTGAGGGCTTTTACTCAATGCAAGTTTTGGGGAATTACTTACACCCCAGTACATCAGTGTATATGGAATGTAGCTGAGTTGAAGGAGCCCCCTCATCACTTCAGCTTTAAAAAAAGTCATTGTCCAGAAGAGAAAAGCCAAGAATTATTACTGAATGATATTCATCATTTCCAGTTTGACTTATCTTTAGGCATCCGGGGATTTTTTTTTTAACAGAGTTTTTACATATTTGAATGCTATCTTCACAATGGTATAGACATAGATACATCAGTCCCACGTCCACTGAGGACACACACATTTAGTGGCTCATGACTTGAGACAGTCCATGACAGTTCAGCCTAAGGCCAATCCTGTTCTTCTCCAGAGAGGTATTTCTTCTTGTGTTTAATATGCACACAAGTCACCTGCTAAAATGCTAGTCCTGACTCAGTAGTACGGGGGGGGGGGGTAGACACAGGAACCTGCATCTCCCAAGAGGATATTGACACTGCTGTTCTGGGAACCACACATAGAGTATTGAAGTGCTCAGTTACAGTCTCTGCAGAGACCTCCATCTTGGATCTACTACGACCATGAATGCATTTACTTTTATCTCCAGCTTCTTCAAAGGAGTATCCCTTTGGAAACTCAGCTGCGAAGCCCAACTCAGTCTGATGATCATGGTGCCCTGCCAGCTGATGATCATGGTGCCCTGCCAGCTGATGATCATGGTGCCCTGCCAGCTTCCCGGACAGCTCTACAAGGAGCAGAGTCCCATGACCTCAGTGCCTAGTTACTGTCCGGTTCTTAAAGTGAAGTTCATGGTCACACCCAGGCCCTCTATCCCCTGACCTGGGACCACCAGCCACACCTCCATCCTTATACAGAAGCACCAAATAATCATGCCCGCGGGTCTCTGCACATAACAGCAGGGGCATAGCATTTTACAATCACCCTGAAGAAAGAAGGATGCCCAGGCTCTGACCCCTTCAGATCAGTCTTCTGGAACATGACAATACATGTAGCCTTTATTTAATAGTCAGAATTCTTGACTCTGAAGAGGCTGTGGCCTTTTAAGGGAGAAGTTACAACCCATGCATGTGCTTGTTAAATAGTCACCATAATAGCCACGGTAGAACTCTGTTGGGGACAACTGTGAGGAAGGGGAAGCTGACAGAAGCGGAGGTCAAATCTACTAGGATTTAAAGGGAGACCTGGAACAAGATGGACTGGGCAGAGCCCTCAGGGTCCCTGGCACCTTCCAGTCCTCATAGGGTTTTGACTGGTTGGTGTCATTCACTAGGAGAAGGTGACTGTCTCTTCCTCCTTCTCTGCTCTCCCACTACCCAGAAAAGAGGCCAGAGCTGGAGGGACCAAGTATATATGGGCTAGAAGAGTTGAGATAAGGCCATCAGGAAAATGATCAATTATGCTGTGTCTAGTACAACTTGGAGCAGGGACAAGGGGCCGGAAGTAACTACTGATCAATTGAGAGGAGAGTGGGACGAGGATCCAAGGTAGGAGTGAATGGAAGTAGAGAACTTTTGAAAGACTGGAGAGGAACTGGCAGTGTATGGGTGGGTGCACATGCCTGTGGACGTGCGCAAGCACAAGGGCGTGTGTGCAGGCATATGCACATGTGGATGGGAGCGCACAAGAATATACATGTAAAAGTCAGAGAGTACCTCGGTGCCCTACATTCTCTCTCTTCAAGATCTCTCACTGTCTGACATCAGGCTGGGGGGCCGGGAAGCTCAAGGATCTATTTGCCTTTTCATCCTCTCCAGCACCAGGGTCACATGCTATGGTCTGTCGCTCAGCCTTTTATGTTTGAATGCAGGTCCTTAGTTCCTTATACCTGAGAACTGAATCACGGCCGCCCCGCCCCGCCCCGCCCCGCCCCTGCAGTATCTTCCTCCATTGCCAACTGACTTTGCACAATCTTACTTGGGACATAAGAGAAACTGGAGTCTCTGATGGTGGTGGGACTTAACTTGGGTTAGCTGTACCAGCAAGCTTTATAAAGAGGTGGCCTTCCTGTAGCAAGCAGGTTAGGGTGACAGTGAGTCTGCTTTGTTCCTTAACTGCTGCAGTGGACTTGTTTATATACCTCAGTCCAGAGTAGGCAGCCACTCTCACATCTGGGCTCCATGCAGGGTTCATTCACACTGCGTGCCAGCACCTTGCTTAAATGGTGCCCGAGCATGTCCACAGTCTCCTGAAGACCACGCCCCCTAGAGTGTAGGGCTGGTCTCACTGCCCCTCTACTCTCCACACGCTTCAGTAAGTACAGCACCCGAGGCTTGTATTCAACCACAAATTGTTTTTCACCTTGATTTTAAGGTGCCAGCAGCAACCCACCCGTCTGCCCATACCAGTGCCTATGACCCAGGATCACAGAGCAGACACTAGCCTCTGAGTTACTAGCTGGATATACTACCTGAGAGAGGCTCTAAGAGCTGTTCAGTCCCACACCACAGCCTCAGGTGAACCACAGGACCTCTCTGCCCTGGACTATTCACTTGGAAAACCTGAGTTCCTGGGGGCCTATACAAGATGCTTATACAGTTCAAGGGGGTCCACCTGTTGGTGAAATAAATAAATACATTCTGTTTAAGGTTTTCCCTTCTTGATCTCCTGACATCTGAAGTGCTAATTTAGAAGTACTCCAAATGCATCCTCCGATTAAACTCCAGACTTCCAAGGTCCTAAGATTACCTGACATCTAAGCACTGGAGTCTGGAAGTCCATGGGCAGTTCTGACCTCCACATGCCAGGGAAATGGACATGACCAACCTTGGGAGTCTGTGACATGAAGTTGTCATCTACAAAATTCACCAGGCAGTAAAGTCACTAAAATTTTTTGGAAAAAAAAAAAAAGCTCACAGTGTTTTAAGTGAGTTTACAATTCTGTGCTGAGGCATATTCATGACTATGCATGGCCACATGCAGCCTCTGGGTTGCTAGTCAGACAAGGCACAGGTGGTCCTGAGGAGAGCCTGGCATGCTCAATGCCTGGCCCAGTGTATGAGGAGTTTCCTTCTTTCAGTCAGAGACTTCCTGGGATTCTGTTTGCTGAGGAGCTCCTGCTCCATCCATGCAAGGGAAGTCTCTGGAGACACAGTGCTATGAAAAGGGTGTGTGTGTGTGTGTGTGTGTGTGTGTGTGTGTGTGTGTGTGTAAGAACACTCAAGGAACCTGGGTTGTATGGTGTACTGGCTGGTTTTGTGTGTCAACTTGACATAGGCTAGAGTTATCACTGAGAAAGGAGCCTACCTTGAGGAAATGCCTCCATGAGATCCAGCTGTAAGGCATTTTCTCAATCAGTGATCAAGGGTGGGAGGTCCCACTGTGAGTGGTGCCATCCATGGGATGGTAGTCCTGGGTTCTATAAGAAAGCAAGCTGAGCAAGCCAGGGGAAGCAAGCCTGTAAGTAACATCCCTCCATGGCCTCTGCATCAGCTCCTGCTTCCTGACCTGCTTGAGTTCCAGTCTTGACTTTGGTGATGAACAGCAATGTGGAAGCGTAAGCTGAATAAACCCTTTCCTCCCCAACTTGCTTCTTGGTCATGATGTTTGTCCAGGAATAGAAACCCTGACTAAGACATATGGTGATACTATTTTGAAGATTCTTAAAGGATTCTTTTTTTTCTCAGTTTTTTTCATCTCATTCATTTAGCATCCATGAAAGGGAAGGATCTCTGAGCACAAGTGCATTGCAACAAAGTATCTAAGGTGCCTGTCCTGGTGATGTCTCTCCGTCAATAGCAGTGAGCTTCTTTCTCTCTTTCTCCTAGGAATACCAGCTGTAGAGGCTGGCTGAGACAGAAACACCCGGGTGATGTCTCAAGGCACGAGCTAGCTCTCAGCGCCAGAATGATTGGACAACAGGGCCAAGCCATGAGCTTGGGGGGAATTAGCTCAGGAAAACTGAAGGAAACCTAAGAAGTTTTCACAATTCATTATCTCAGGTGCCTTCTCCCTCCAAGTGGGGAGCTTGAACCGTCTTGTCAGAGGAAATAAACAAAGTCTCAATTTATTATTAGAAAAAAAAATAACGGGCACTGGTTGCAGGTCTAATGATGAGGGTACAGCTTGTCACAGACACCAGGAGAAGCTCAGCCAGGGTAAGGACTCACTCATCCCTGAGACAGTGGGAAGGAACTCATTCCTCACAGTTTCTGGAGACCTGGAGAAGCTTCCCCACTGACGTGCAGCTCCTTCCTCCCACAATTATCTCTCTGGCAGGGTTGCATTTCTGTCCAGCATCTGTTTATTTCTTACACATCATTGGTGTTAAACATGAGGGCTAAAACGTGCCACTTCATCACAGCTGTGACAGAGAACCGCACAATTCTAGATCTAAGCCAGATGTTAGAAATGAAATAACCGCTCTTAGCGACAGGGACATCTCTAAGGTCTGCCCTGCGCAGGACAGCAGACAGCGTAGACTTATATCACCTTTCCCCAAGCCTCTGAATAAAATGTTTAAACAACAACAACAAAAAATGAAATAACCAACCTTTTCCTTGTAGGGAGAAATAGAAGCCCGGAAAAGCAAGGCAGCAACCCCATGGCGCACCACAGGCTGCAGGCCACAGACAGGGACGCTGTCTCCCTCCAAACCCTCACTGTGGCCTTGGAGTGCTTTGCAGTTTTCTTCTTTTCAGATGACCCATGTCACGATTTTTTAATACAACTTTTTACTTTCTAGTATTTAATCCATTATGCTCATTGCAGAGGCTTGTGTTCATATTTAGAGGATTTGGAGATATGTGTGATATGTAATTTTGTGTATGTGTGCATTTGTTTGTGATATGTAACTGTGTCTGTGATTTGTAACTGTGTATGTGTATGTGTCTATGTGTGTGATTTGTAACTGTGTGTGTATATGTGTGTGATTTGTAACTGTGTGTGTATGTGTGTGTGATATGTAACTCTGTGTGTGGTAGGTAACTGTGTGTATGCATGTATGTGATATGTAACTGTGTGTTTTGCACGTGATATGTAACTGTGTGTCTGCATGTGTGGTTAATAAAAAGAGAACCTTTGATAAGGGTTGCCCCTGTCACATAAAAGGAAGTCAGTTAGGTTTCACAGAAATGCGTCCGTCCATTTTTCCTGCAGAGAACACGGGATCCCGGTGGGCTTTCTCTGAGTTACAGCCCAGCACCGAACTCTTTCAACCAGGGGTACCTGTATCACGAGCCACCTCCATCTCCCCTGGGCCCTGTGTGGAGGCAGAGAGACAACCCATCCTAACCAAGAACCCAAAGCCAGGGCCAAATGGTCATGAGTGCCACAACTGCCCAGTGTGGATTAGCTCTCTTCTCCAGGGGCAGTCACACATGGGGCATCCATGGCAACTACTGGTGAGTGTGGGAACAGGGAACTCTGGGTACCAGTTATTCCCAGGCAGTGCCATGGGGCAGGAAAGGATACCCTCCTTATGGGTGTTCCCTATCGCTCCATGTACTTGAGCCCAGAAAGCCGGGAGTGTTCCCATCTTGGCCAGCAGACTGGCTCTGGTAGAGGGAACCATGGTCAGCACAGTAGGATGCAGTGTCCCATCAGTGTCCTCCTCCTGCTGCTGTTACTGAGCCAGGACGTGGCAGTGCACTGGAAGTCGAGGGGACTGGGTTGAGATTGAGGGCGGGGCTCACATGAAGTAACTGGTTTATCTCCAAACACAAAGAATCCCATCTTCTCCTGTAATTTTGTGCGTTCAGCTGTCAGGGCAAGAGCCTGCCAAACCTCCTTCTTCTCAATGTGTACAAATAAGGGACAACCCAGACCTCAGTCTCCAGGCCTGAGGGCACCCTTTGCTGGAAGTCAATAGCAGCTTCCCTGTGGCCAGAAACAGTGTGAGTGGGCTAAGTTGTCAGGTCCCAGCCTCCTAAGCATTCTTCTCCCTCTGGAAACTCTCATCAAGAACAGTCTAACACCAAGGTCTACAAAGCAGTGTGGTGGCGTGTGTGTGTGTGTGTGTGTGTGTGTGTGTGTGTATGTGTGTATTTATTATGTAACTATGTGTGTATATGATATGTAACTATGTGTGTATATGATATGTAACTATGTGTGTATATGATATGTAACTATGTGTGTTGTATATAACTATGTGTATGTGTCTATATACATGTCTGTATGCATGTGTGTGTTATGTAACTGTGTGTTGTATGTGATATATAACTGTATGTGCATGCATGTGTGTGTTATGTAACTATCTGTATCTGTGGTGTACATGTGTGTGATATGTAATTGTATTTGTGTGTGTGTGATGTGTAGCTCTGTGCATATGTGTGTGTGATATGTAATTGTGTCTCTGTGTGTGTGATATGTAACTGTGTATTGCATATGTGTATGATGTAACTGTGCCTCTGTGTGTGTGATTTGTAACTGTGTGTATGTGTGTGTGTGGTATGTAACTCTGTGTGTGAGATATATAACTGTATATATGCATGTGTGCAACTGTGTTTTTTGCATGTGATAAATAACTGTATATATTTGTGTGTCTAAGTGTGACATGTAACTGTGTGTTTGCATGTGTGATATATAATTATTTGTGTGCATGTGTGTATGATATGTAGCTCTGTGTGTATGTGATATTTAACTCTGTATGTGATATGTAACTCTGTGTGTATATATAACTCTATGTGTATATGTGTGATATGTAACTGTGATATGTATCTCTATGTGTATATGTGTGATATGTAACTGTGATATGTGTGTGTATGTGTGTATTGATATGTAACTCTGTGTGTATGTGTGTATAATATGTAACTGTGTGTGCATGTATGTATGATATGTAACTCTGTGTGTATGTGCGTGTGAAGGCAGAGAACAACGTAGAGTGTTTGGCTTTATCATGCTCCACTTTATTCCCCTGAGGCTGGGTCTCTCACTTAACCTGGAGCTAGACAAGCACAAAGTGGGCCCCAGTAACCTTATTTCTGCCCTTCCCCAAAGCAATAGAGACACAGGTACATGTGACCATGGCCACTTTTCTAGTGGTGATTGGGGATTTGAACTAAGACCTTCATACTTGCTTATCACTCTGTCACAGAATCTCCCCTACCAAGAAACATTTTCTCAAGCAGGCACCCCAGAGCCAGCATCCCACATCTGTGGCAACTGGATGTGTATTCAGTTAAGACTAGATGTGAGCCTTCCGCACAGATGCACTTTCCTGGATTGTGCTCAGAAAGGGTGGGTGTGTGGACGCAGGTGCTCCTGACAGGCATGTTGCTGGGCCTGGTGGGAGCAGCACTGAGGAGGGGCAGGAGCGAGCACCCAGCTCCCAGCAGCAGTGATGTGCCGCGGTTGACAGGGACGGGGCCTTATTATGTGGATGAGTGGGGCCAGCCCTAGCATCTCGGCATTCTAACTTATGTAAGTCAGCAAGCTTAATTGCTCCTTGTCCTCTCCAGCTGACTCGCCACCAACAATCTCATTATCACACACATGTTTATCTCACATTCCCGGACCCTCACCAGGAGGATGCCGTGGGCTGGGGAGGGGAGGGAGAGAATGTTGTGCTAGCCAACAGCCTTGTTTGTGCCCGGACCCTCATGCGGAGGATGCAGTGGGGTCAGGGAGAGGATGCTGTATTAACCAATAGCCTTGTTTGTCCCTGACCCTCGTGTGTGCGGAGGATGCAGTGGGCTGGAGGAGAGGATGCTGAATTAACCGACAGCCTTATTTGAGCGATTCCTTCTTCCCTTCTCCAGTCTTGAGCCTCAGGAGTCCTGGAGCCAGGAAAGGTATCCACGGTTGGTCACTGGCTGAACAGGAGGAAGCCCCAACCACTGGGCCCCTGGATATAAAGCAGCCCGAGCATAGCACTCTAGGAAGCCTGTGTCACAAAGGATAGCAGGCCCACGTTCCCACCACACGGGCACAGTACCCAACGGTTCTGAGAGAGGGACAGGCATGGGGCTGGGGGTGGACAGGGGGTGTGGGCATTTTACAAGTTCTGCTGTGTTTGAGGGCCTGTGCAAATTGTTCCTTACATTCTTCCTTCAAATCTTCAAATCAGAGTGTTCTGTCTGTGTCCTTAAGAACATTACTATGAGGCCTGGGGTGATAGCCTGGTCTGGAAGTACTTAACACACACGTATTAGGAGCTGAGTTGATTCCCTGAACCTGTATAAAATCTAGGTGTGGCATTTTTGTGATTTCATGTGCTAGGGAGGCAGAAACAGTCAAAGGATTCCTGAGGCTTGCAGACCAACACACACACACACACACACACACACACACACACACACACCTACCTACCTACCTTCCTTTATACATATATACACACATAGACACATGCATCTATATAATACATATACACACCTACCTATCTACATACATACATATACACATACACATACCTACATACACATGCACATACATCTACATATACAACCATTTACCTACCTCCCTACACACACCAGCACATATACACACACCAGCACATATACACACATACCTACCTACCTATATACATATATACATACACACATGCATCTATATAATACATTCACATGCCTGCATACATATATAATACATATACACCCCTACCTATAAACATACACATACCTATACACACACCTACACACATATGCATATATATCTCCACACATACCTATCTACCTATTTACCTATATAGACACACACATCCCTATCTACCTTCCTACACACACACACACACACACACACACACACACACACACACACACACCTACTTTTATACACACCCCTACCTACCTTCACACACACACTTACCTATACACACATACATACACATGCACATACCTAACTACCTACACATATACCCACCTACCTACATACATACACACATGCAACTATTTACATATACACACACAACTACCAACATACACACACTCTTACATACCTAGGCACATACACATACATCTACATAAACACATACACCTTACCTACATACATATCTACCTTCCTACATACATATACATACATGTACATGTATCTACATAAACACACACATACTCTTACCTACATATGCACATACATACATACACATACATGCATCTACATAAACACCCACACCCTACCTACACACACACACAAGAATACTAATATAAGCCATATGTACTATTAAAAATTTCTAATAAACAAAATATTGAAATAATTTTTCCTAATATTTTTCATTTATCCAAATATATCAAAAACATTATCATTTCAACTTATAATTGATGGGTGTAAGTGCTGGAAATAGCTATTTTAAAGCATATAAAACATATCTCACATACAATAAGCCAGGCACGTATATCCAACAGTCTTATACAGCAACTTCTTTAGTCCACATAAAAGCGGAAAAGGTAGAGACAATTATCATTGTCATCCCCATTTTGCAGACAGAGAAACTGAGATCACTGGAAAAAAAATCTTATATTGAGGACAAATAGACCAAGTGGGTAAGTTGGAGACAGCGAGACACCAGGGTTCACAGGTTCACCAGTAGCTCTGAGGTCTCTGAAGACCTAGGGAAGAAAAGCAACTAAAGGTCATCTTCTGCTCATTCTCTGGGAAAATCAAGGTCCAGAGAAGTCAATTACATCTCTAGTGTCACTCAGACAGAGCCTTTAACCAGGTCTGTCTGACTGAGGAAGGAGGCTGTGGTTAGACTGTGTTCCAATAGGGCAGTTGAGTGGTTCTTGGCCGTAGGAGAGTGGTTAGAATTGACCTAAAATTTGTGTATCCCATGATGTAATGAAAACATGTAATTGGGAGAATAGGCCCACAAAGACCCAAGTGGAGAGCTGGGTCAGCTCTACTGGAGCAGGAGCGCAGCTGGAGGAAGATAAAAGCCTAGGGACAGAGCCCCAAATCAGTCCAGGAATCTGTGGGAAATGACTACCTCCTTATGTGCCCATCACCGTACTGCACCAGGAGAAGAGCCACAAACCACAAACTCTACTGTGATCACTAAGTTGGACCTTGGGTCAGAGAAGCTCTGGCCTGGTAGAAGCAGACAGAGAAGAAGAACCCAGCTCCATCGTATCCAGATGTGGTGTGGAAGAAGCTTCAGAAACCTTCCAGCTCTGGCGGAGATGGGGGTGCAGCCTGCTCAAAGACCTACCTGGGCAGAGCTGCAACTAGAGTCTCAGACTTGGGAACTCCTCTTTCAGTGAGGAACTATGGCAGCCAGGCTTCTTCGTCTTCTTGTTCCCCATTCCTTTCCCTTCTTCATCTAGCAAGAAGAGCTCAGCACTTCCCCACCCTGAGCAATCTTCAGGTTGGGTTCAGACTATTTAAAACATTTCCTAACCCTAGAACTTAGGGTTTTAATTTTATTCTTCTCATGTAGAAGAGAAACTACAAGTATATTTTCTGTTTATTGATTTAAAAAATGTGTGTGTGAGATAATGGTTGGATTTTCTACAGGAAGACCATTTACCTTTTTTGGTTGCACAACTCTCTTGACATATTATTTATTACAAAGTAAAATCATGCTGATAAGAAAATAGTGTCACTTAAAAAATTAGGTGGTTCCCAATCAACTCATGACAGTAATTGCTGTAATGTCCTCTTTGATTTAGATATAGTAATATCAATGTAATTGCCACTGGGAAAAATTATAATGGCTGTTAATGATAACGAACACATAAATGGCAGTGAACAGGAACATGTATTTTCCATCAGATTCAGCTACAGAGCAATGGGAAGAAGACCAGTGGTTTTCAAAGACTGGCGCCAATCCTCCAAGGAACTAAGCCCTCCATTATCACATTATGTGAGGGGGTGGATGATTATGGGGGCGAGGGCAGTGCAGGGGCATCCCCAGCCTCCTGGGCTCCATGACAAGTCTCCCATTCACCATGAGGATGTGCAGGGAAACACACCAGAAGCCCATGGCCCTGAAGTTGCCAGGACAACTTCTACCCAGAACTGGTGCTGGGTTCTGAACTTTCACATGGAGACAACCTCATGTGACTCTATGTATTCCAACGTGTTCTGCTTCCAGTCCTGAGTCCTAGTACATGTCATGCGTGGTGTGCTGGCTGGTTTTGTGTGTCAACTTGACATAGGATGGAGTTATAACAGAGAAAGGAGCTTCAGTTGAGGAAATGCCTCCATGAGATCCAGCTGTAAGGCATTTTCTCAAGTAGTGATCAAGGAGGGAGGGCCCATTGTGGGTGGGACCATCTCTGGGCTGGTAGTCTTGGGTTCTATAAGAAAGCAATATGAGCAAGCCAGGGGAAGAAAGCCAGTAAGTAACATCCCTCCATGGCCTCTGCATCAGCTCCTGCTTCCTGACCTGCTTGAGTTCCAGTCCTGACATCCTTTGGTGATGAACAGCAGTGTGGAAATGTAAGCTGAATAAACCCTTTCCTCCCCAATTTGCTTCTTGGTCATGATGTTTTGTGCAGGAATAGAAACTCTGACTAAGACATGTGGTTCTATAGAATAAGAGTGGGAACCCTACTGGGGAAATCTTTGTCTTGGTGGTGAACCCCAAGTGAGCAAGTGCAGGCTTGCCTTTGTCATTTTCTCTCTCCCCTGTGTGGTACAGACCTACCTCTATACAAGAAAAAGGAGAAGGAGAAGAAAAAAAGAAGAGGAAGAGGAGGAGGGGGAAGGAAGAGGAAGAGGAAGAGGGAGGGCCTGGGCTTCACAAGAGGCTCTCAAAGTTCTGGGCATCATACTTTTCTATGTGTCAGCTAAGCATCCCCTTTAAGATCACTAGGAATAATCCTAATTTTGTGGCTACATGGGGCCCACAAGAATATCCAGTGTTACCATGCTTAGGAAGTCCCATGGTACAATGGTAACTATAATTCCAATCTACTTCATGTTGGGGTACAATGGAATATGAAATGTGGAACCTATGTCATCACAAATTGGAGGTTGCTAAATATTCACCCCATTGTACAGTCTGAAGCCAATGGACACAGTGAAACTGAGTAGCGTGCCCAAAGCCACACACCAGTGGTGAAGCCCAGTTTGGGTCATGCAATTGGCCCTAGAACTCTTACTCCCATTCAACATAACATTTGTGCATGGTTCAAGGGGTGGAGAGAAGGCATTGTTTAAGGACTTTGACCAACATCGTTCATCAAATCCTCAAACTTCATGAGCTATGATCATGGGAAACTTTATGGGGAGAAGAACCATTGAGGTTTACACATTAAAGTCAAGGCTCACCTTAGCTATACCTGGGCTGTAGGAGCTGTCAGCCCTGGGCATTAAAAAGCCACCTGGCTGCCATGGGAAGGAAGCCAAGGGAAAGTCTGCAGGATGACATGGACATGATATGCCCGCTGAAACCAATGGAAAGGATTAGATAAAACTCTTTTGTAGAATTTAAAATTGGGTGCTGAAAAGATGGCCTGGAAGTTAAAAGTGCTTTTAGGGAGGACACACATTCATCTCCCAGCACTCATATTAGGGGGTCGGAGCTGTCTGTAACTCCAGCTCCAGTTAATCTGATGCCTTGTGTACGCAGTTGCCCTGGTAAAGGTATCCACAGAGACCTGCATATACAAGGTTGACATAAACTCTACCTCCCTCTCCCTCTCCTCCTCTCCACCTCCACCACACAAATAAATACAAGAAACCCAAAACTATTAAGAGCTGACAAAATGGCTTTTAAAACCTACTAGGTTCAAATCAAAGAGGATATGGAGGGGCCGGAGATATGGCTCAATGGTTTAGAGAATTTACTGCTTTTGAAGAGGACCTGAGTTCAGTTCCCAGCACCCACAGGGCAGCTTGCAGCTGTCTGTAACTCCATTTCCAGACCCCAGTGGGCACTGCACACATATGGTACAAACATACATGCAGACACATACTCATGCACATAAAATAGGAACTTTTATTAAAAAATAAAAAAACAACCTGTATGAAAAATGATATCAGAAAATATAAACAAAGGAGCACATAAGATACCTCTATGGGAAGGAATACCACAAATGAGTTACCTGGGCTTCACTTCCAACAGATTCATGAGGCCTGGTGAGGGGGGTGAGTATCCTGGTACCTTTAAGTTAGTCAGTTTTCTGTCACTGTGAAAAACACTCAAGAGAAATTTTTTAAAAGGGAAGATTTATTTTGACTCCCAGTTTAAGAGTCTCATCCCATGATTGGCTGGCTCCATTGCTGTGAGCCTGTGGGGAGACAACGCATCATGGCGGAAGGGTGTGGTGAGGCAGAGCTGCTCGTCTCATAGTGGCCAGGGAGCAGAGAGGAGGGAAGGAAGTGTTCGGAGACAAGATACCCTTTGAAGACAAGGCCCCAGGCACATGCAAGCTCCATCTCCTCAAGTTTCCCCTCATCCCAAAAGTGTGCCACAGGCCAAGGACTAAGCCTCCAACATGGAAGCCAGTGAGGCATTTCACACAGAGACAGGGTAAAACAAAAACAAAGTTGTTCACAGTTATAGTCAGAAGCTATAGACACCTTTACCAGGGCAACTGCATACACAAGGCTTACACACACACACACACACACACACACACACACACACACACAAAAGAGAGATACAGGGACAGAGAGGAAGAGAGACAGAGACAGTGAGAGACAGAGAGACAGAGACGAGAGAGACAAAGAGAGATACAGAGACAGTCAGTGGGCCTGACTAACAGATCATCTGCCCTAAAGTATAGACACAGACATAAATTCACTTTGAAGGAATTCACTCCAAAAAAACTCCCATGAGGAAGTGAATGGGTCTGGGTCTCGCTTAGGAATACATCAAAAGATGAATAGTCTGCTGGAATCAGCAGAATCCAAGAAGTAGAGAGGGTCATGGAAAAATGCTCAGTTCAGACAATAGAGCATTGTTGCTCACTACATCTAAGGCAGAGAACTTTGGGGGTGGGAGGAATGAAACAGCTTTGCATATTTGAACAAACACTAGATGTGATTTTAAAAAGTAAAATGAAAGAATTTGATTCATGGTTTAAAATGCTGGTTAGATGCGGTTGAAGAAAGACTTCATAAACTAGAGTACAGATGAAAGGAAATTAAGCAAAAATACCATAGAGGGTAGAAGAAAATAAAGTATGAAAGACAAAGGGATCAGAGTAAAGTAACTGGCACAATAAGAAGATGACACAGTGTGCAGGTGACAGAGTACAGGTGACACATTGGGAAGATAGAGCATCAAGAAGCTGATACAGCAAAAGGTGAGACAACAAGAAAGCCTACATTATTTGAGAGCAATGTTTCTTAAATGACAAAGGAGGCTGTAAAAGAACCAATATTTTAATTAACACTGTCTAAAAGTTCTCAGAAATGATGAAATGTCCAACATCTAAGCTTCTGAAAAATCATTGGTTCCCAAGTAGAACAAACAAAATGAAATTCACATCCAGACACATAACAGTGAGATTACAGACACAGTTGGGTGTGGGGGTCTCTGTAGCACAGTGTCAAAGATGCTCAGCTCAATTCTAGCAATTCCTGTGGTGTCTGAGTGATATTTTCAGTGCTTAGAGGCATGAGGACAAAAGTGGTATTGTAGAGTTCTATACCCAGCAGAAATATCCTTCGATAATAAGGACGAAGTAGAGACAATTTCACACTAACACCAGCTGAGCAGCGGACTGCAAGCAGCTCAGAGGGAATCAGGGACCTGTGCCCTAACACAAGGGAAGTTGTTATCCTTGAGACACAAGAAGGAAGAAGAGTAAAGAAGATGATATGTAGTAAATGTCCCACAATAAAGCCTGAGGTTAAAACTATAAACATATCAATGTCTATTCATATCCATGTATTGGAGGCATAAGTAAATGGGTTTTATATTCCAAAATCCTTGTTGAGGTTAAAGCTATTGTTCAAGTTTAGGCTCAATAGTGAGTGTTTATCATGACTCCTATATTTTCACTGAAATAAGTAGAGAGGAGAAAATAAATGGAGGGAAAAAATCAATCTAAAAGAAGATGAGAAGGAAAATACTCAAGATAGGCCTGTGGTGCAGTAGACAGAGAACAAAGAGCAGATCAGGAGCTCAGCATGAATCCAAACACATCCTCAGTTACAGTAAATATAAATGAGCTAATATATTGTCAGAAGACAAAAACTGTCCAGCTGTTTAGAAAAAGTAAACATAGTTCACAAAAATAATTTCCAGAAGATAGGCATATGAAAATATTAAGCTTGGGAGAAGAAAGCAAGACATACAGTGGAACACGTATGCTGGCTAAACACTGAGGCATCTGTACCTCGGCATGGCCAGAGCATGCGCTGAGGCTTAGGGGGGTCTTTGGAATACTCCAAGATGTGCATCTGTGAAAGGCTGGTGAGAGAGTCCAGCTTTGTGGTGACAAATACTGCATTTCATACAAGGCAAAGCCTAACCTTTGGAAAAAAATCACTAAGGAGCAGTTACAAGTGTTTGCCGCTCCTTCAGAGAACTTAAGTTTGGTTATCGGCGTTCACACTGGGTAGCTTCCAAATACACTCAACTCCAGCTTAAGGGCTTCCTTCCAACATGGCACCTGCATGCACAAGGCTTATACACACACACACACACACACACACACACGAGAGAGAGAGAGAGAGAGAGAGAGAGAGAGAGAGAGAGAGAGAGAGACTCACACATAGGTATGCATACACACACACAAGAAAGAGAGAGGAAACAGAGACAGATACACTCACATATCGGTATGCACATATATATGTAAATAAAACAATTTTAAACATCTTTTTTTTTTAAAGTTCACTGTCAACTTAGTTACCCATGTAAAAAAGAAAGCAGGGCCTATTAAAGTACTGCACGACGTTTTCTTCTCAGTCTAAAGTTTTGTTTTATGCTCATGGAAAGAGTTCTTCTAGGTTTACAGGATCACGTTTGTAATCTCCTGTTTATCTTCAAACAAAAGGGAAGGAAAACAATTCAGTGTCTCTAAAGACTGTTTTGTGTTCAGAGCCTGACACCTGAAGGCACTTAGGGTTACAAAGTGGCATACAGAGACTCACACCTGCATTTTCTGCACACGGTCATCTCCTAATCCTCAAGAGAGTAAGTAACCGCAGCTTTTCTGAGCTAGCCACTGCTGTCTCCAGAATCTTCTTCCAACCACAGACCTCATTTCCTCAAGAGTGCTTGATCTGTTGGGGAGTAGTCAGGAAAAGATCTTCATAAAATTTGGTTTATAGCATCCTCTTCTTGTTAGTTTTTGAGACAGACTCTCTGTGTAGCTCTGGCCTTCCTGGAACTCAGAATGCAGACCAAGCTGTCCTTGAACACACATAGACTACATAGACTCCTGAGTGCTGGGATTAAAATCATGAGCTATCATGCCCAGCCATACTGTCTTCTAAAAAATCTTTACATTCTTTTTACTTACCCTGGGGAGTGGTCCAGTCATGCTTACAAAGAACACAGTGGTCAAGCACACCTGGACCACAACCACATCACAAATGGCCCATTGTATGGTGTCATTGTTTCCAGAGATGTTAACTTGGAAAAACAGACACTAAGAGGACCGGCTGATCCCTACCTTTAGAGATCAGGGTGATTCCCAAATCAGGTGTGCTCTGGGTGTCCAGGAGGACCAACGGAGTGCTCAATCTCTATGTTTGCTTGTGAGACAGGACCAACTCTTCTTTGTTCCCAGGCAACTCTGAAACAGCCCTCAAGCCCCCTCCCCAACCCTCTTCCCACACACGCGCACACATACTCACACCGTGTGCTTCTCCAGCTCTGGGGCCCTACCTAACCAAACCTCAAGCAGCAGTTTGGGGAAGGAACTTCCATGCTTCATCTTCATATAGGGTAGTCACTTCTGGAAATCTGTCTCTTTTCATGGAGAAAGAAGTGATCCGTACACAAGATAGCACAGAACACCCATGCTAGTAGTAATGGAAGCCTCAATGCCAACGTGCCAAAAAACCCAGGCTAGGAGGGGTTCATTTCTATATGATGACCATAAATGGGCTGGGAGTTTGTCCTGGGTGGAAAGTCAACTGCAAACTCGAGTGCTGAACTACATGTAGGTTGAATAAATACAACACCTTGTTACATCTGTAGCTCTGTCCATCACCTCTGCTTGGGACCTGTTTTGGTTGCATTTCTCTTCTCTGTGATCAAATCTCTGACAAAAAAAGTAATTTCTGGCAGGAAGAATTTATTCTGACTCCAGCCTCGAGAGGGTACAGTCCATCAGGGTGGGCACACAAGGTGGAGCATGATAGAACATTTGCGTAGGACCTCAGACCTAGGGACCAGGAAGCAGGGATAGGAGAAAAGGGATTTCTCCCCTTCCCCTTTATTTTCTCAGTGTGGGATTGCAGCCTTGGGATGGTATCACCCACATTCAGGATGGGTCTTTCCCTATTGAATTAAACCTGTCTATAATCACCATGAAAAGTAAGTCCCCAGAGGTGCCTCTCCTAGGTATTATACATCCTGTCAAATGGACGATGATTAACCCTCACATACCTCTTACCTCACCACAGGCTTTCAGTTCAACAGTCCACACACTTGGGTGGTCTTAAGGTTTTGCTGTTGCTCTATGACTCTCACTTCCCGGCTGGGGTCACTGCCCTGAATACAGCTGATCTCACTGCATGAGCTTCTCCCCAGCTGAGGACACAGTTGACCATGTATTGTCAGCCTCCAGGGGAACTGGCAGTGCTGTGAGGCTGATCCTCAGACATGGCATAAGCAGAATTGTTACATCTTCTCCACTGTGTAGCTCTCTTTGTCCCTCTCCCAGCTCAAGGCAGAGAAACCCCCAAGTCCCTCCAGGATCCCAGAATTCCCATATTCCAGAGGGCCATATGCCACACCTCATCAGTAGTATCTGCTTCTCCCTGGGTGTGAGGAAAAACCTCCTGTTGTGTTAAATCAGAGAAATGTGGGGTTTGTCCTAACAACTGTTGCTACCCCAGTGCCTACGGATGAACACAGTCCAGGCGCTACATAAAGACAGATCTGTGCAAGTAGCCTCAGACTCTCACAAAATGGCCAAGGAGCTGATACACTCCATCACACGCGTGAATTGTCTTCCAAACCCACGCGTGTCCCTGAGAAAAGCATATTGGTTTTGTGGGCTCCTTCAGTAATAACTTCCATGTGAGAGTTCTAAAAATTAAGTCAGTGGTCTCCAACAAATCCTGGACAACAAAATTAAAGTCAGCCCAAGTGAGGCCACACCACGGCTTTCCCTTTTGTGTGGGCCTCATTCCTACACACTTCACACCAGGCTTACAATTTGAAACGTTTCAATTTCTCCCATGTTCACGCCACCACCCCACCCCACCATTTACTGTTTACTAAGTCCTGCTGGCCATCTATTTCTTCTATTCTGCTTGCAGTAGGGACTGGCTTTCTCTCACATCCCTGTGCCTGTTGGGAGCCCCTTCAAAGTTCTGTGTTGTGTCCATGTTCACATACAGGACTCTCAACAGGAAATGGTTCCATCTCCTTGACCAAGAAAACAGAACCATTCGGAAGGGGTCCCCTCAGTGCCAGGCTCCATGCCAACCCACAAATCTGCCCTGCCTCAGTTCCATCCCTCTGCTTGTGAGATGGCTATGCACACATGGTCCCACATCATGGAGTGTCCTTACACCCCACACCAGGTCTCATTTGCCCTTTCCCTAGGGCACTCTACTCCTTTCTCTCTGGTCTGTGGAATTGACCATTAAAGGAAAGCTCTAAGCATAGGCCACTGAGCTGATGGAGCCATCTAATGCCTGCAGCCTAGAGTCCATGGGTGCCACAGACTCACACACCTCTAATGCAGTGCCTGGACATAGGACCTCTCACCTTCTCCTCTCAGTCAGATCTTTTAGAAAGTCCCTGTGTCTCCACCTCACATTCATTCCCCAGCTTGCTGCTTGGATGTTCCCCCATCCCTCTATGACACACATTCCTTGTGCCTTCCTTGGTCCATTCTCTGGGGCAATGACAAAATACTGGTGTGGGGGAAGTCATGAACAATGAAAGGTAGCTTTGTTCACAGTTCTCAAAGTTGAGAAGTTTAAGAACATGGAGCTGCAAGAGACTCAGCATCCTGTGAGGACCCAGGACGGCATCACAAAGTGGGTGAGGTAGCACGTGGTGAGACAGAGCAGACTGCCAACTCCAGTTGTTCCTTCTAATCTTCTGAAGATACTACTGCCGCTATGGAAACCCCACTGTCATGGCCTCCCCTCGCTCTACATGCCCCACGAAGGCTTTAAGTTTCTATCATGTGAACTTGGTGGAGGAACCCTGGCTGTGACCCAATTCCAAATCTAGAGATATTTCCCAGATCTCCTCTTCCTTCACCCTCAGGTTCCACTGAACTGGTGGTCTCACATTATCACCACCATCATCTCCATCATCATCATCATTACCATCATCATTATCATCAGTATGTGTGTGTGAGGTTCTGTGTGCAGATGAGCGTATCATACACAGCTTCTGAAATGCACCTTGTTGAGTTGCCCATCATGACTCTGGGAAATGACTCTGTATACACATGAAGACCTGAATACAATCCCATGAACGCATGTTGCCAGGTATAGGAAAGAACATAATCTCATAATCTGATCAGGAGGTAGGGAATGGGACCAGACATGGTATGTAGTGATTCTCCAGGATATGTATGCCTGTACACCATACATACATGAGTTCAGTGCCATCACAGGCCAGATGTGGGCATCAAACCTTCTGGAACCTGAGTTAACAGGTGATTGTGAGCTGTCATTGGCCTGGGGAATCGAAACCAGGTCTTCTGAAGAGCAGCCAGTGTGCTTTAGCCCTGCGCTCTGTTCCCAGCTCTGGCCTTACCTTCTTGGTGTGCTCTTTTCAGGGGAGAAAACACATCCTTGAATTCTCATTGAAAGTCAACAAGGAAGCGTTCCTGTTTCCTGTTGCTGACTGTGGACTCAGTGTGACCGACTCCCTCCCAGGCCTGTTGCTCAGTCTGTGAGCCAAAATAAACTCTCTGTCCTTCAGAACTGTCATCAGGGAACTGAGATGTCACTTGCAATGCCGTCACTCCAAACTCACCAGGCTGCTTCCTTATGTGAATATTAATAATTTCTTTGGTGATATGATCATAGCTTAACTTGTCACTTTTAAGTTTTGCCTTTATCTAGAAAAGGCAGTGCGCACGAAGAGGTCTCCTGCCTCAGCACCCAGCCACTTTGTTTTAGACGAGATCTCTCGTTGGCTTAGAACTTGTAGTTTAGGTTAGGCTAGCTGGCTAGTAGATTGCTTCAACACTCAGCCTCACTCCAACAAACATGTCTGCCCTGCCTCAGCGTTCCTGCCTCTGCTTGTCAGAAGGCTGTGCATGGCCCCACATCCCGGAGAATCTCTACACACCATGTCTGGCCCCATTCCCTACCTCCCGGTCAGATTATTAGATTATGCTCCTTCCTGTTTCTGGCAACATGGGTTCATGGGATTGTACTCAGGTCCCCATGCGTATATAGACAGAGTCATTTCCCAGACTCATGACAGTCAAGTCTACAAGGTGCATTTCAGAAGCTGTGTATGATACTCTCATATGTGGCTGTGGCTGGCTCACCAAACACAAGGGAGGCGTCCTGACCTCCTGTTAGCCAGCGACAGAGTGGGACTCATGGTTGCTCTGAATACATGTGCCCAGTGAAATGAACATCACCCACCACATAGCAAAACCTGAGCTCTGCCTTGTTCTCTACAGATCACATCACAGTGAATGTTTTGGGTGCACACCAGCTTCCTACGCTGACTGATCAAACACGTGGCTTAACACTGTGAAGAGGGTCATGAAACACCAAACCTAACCAGGGAGCTATGGACAGTTGATAATTCCAGAGGAGGGAAATGAGTTTTAATTAAGGTTGTGACTCCTGGTAGGTTGACCTTGTTCCAGTGAATGGCCCCACACCCATCCAGAAGTGGATGATACAATTGGAATTGATGGGTAATTAAATTAATACACACACACACACACACACACACACACACACACACACACACACACAAAGTTGGAGGGTGTAGGAAGGTGGGTCTGGATTTGGGAGGAGTTAAAGAGAAGAACTGAAGAAGAATATGATAAAAATACATTGCATTAAATTCTCAAGAATTAATTAAATATTCATTTAAAATAACAAACTTTAATTAATTTGATTAAAAATTAATAAAATATTTATTTAAAATAATAATGGAAATTGGAAACAAATTGCTTTGAAAAACAAAAATCTGGGTGAGAGAGCTGGCCCAGCAATTGAGCACTTGGTGTTATTGTGGAAGACCCTGGTTCAGTTCCTAGTGCTCACACGGCAGTTCACAATCCTCTGGGACTCCAGTTCCCCCGGATCCAACACCTTTCTTGTCCTTTGTGGATGCAAGCACATACATGATACACATGCAGACAAAATACTCATGCACATAAAATAAAAAGAAATCTTTAAAAATAGAAATTTATTTTCTCAGAATCCTTGGGATCTAGATGTTTAAAATCAGGGTGTCATTGTGGTCACTGTCCCCACAAAGTCTCTAAGAAGCATATGTCAGCTTTTCCTGTGTGCCTGCATCCAAGATTCTCTCTTCGGACATGAACACCAGGTCCCTCTAATCCACGTTGCCCCTTTACATTAGACCAGTGAAATTCTGCTCCCAGGGACTAGGACTTTGGCGGGTATCTTCTCAGAGGACAGCTCTGCCCAGGGTGGCATACTCCTGTGTCTAACTCTCACCGGGTTTTCCTTTGAATTCCTTCACACCCACCTATGAGGCAGAAATCAGTTTACAAGTGAAAAAGTCCAAGTCAGTATCTCAAGGTCACAGAACTCCATTCTGCAGAACCTACCCCCAAGTCCAAGTCTGTCCGCCCCTAGATCCTGATCTGCACGGGTGGACTAGATGTGGAAGTCTGGAAACTACGAATCATTACAGCCTTCTTAGAGACTGTTTTTCTGGGTCAAATAAGGGCTCAGTCTCCAATTATAAAATCAAAGAGGCGTCAGCGAAAGCTTGGGAGAAACCTGAGCCCAAGACGGTCAAGGACACTTGTTAACACCCTGCAGGCAGGCGGACGGGCGGGCGGGCGCCCTTGGCAAGGGCCACATAGCCCCACCCTCCTACTATGTTACATATCATTTAAATGGCTCTTGTGGTTCCTGTATCCTATCCTGGCTCTGTTCAGCGCTGAAAGGAGTTAAGGCTCCCTCCTCCACAGCTGCAGTCTTTCCTCCTCCTGGCCTTTGCTGCTTCCTGGTCCAGGCACACCCATTGGTCGAACTAGCTGCACATTGGCATTTGGCTGACCTGATTGTGAAGCTAACTAAACTAATTAATCACGAAAGATTAATAGGAGTGACAAGGTTAGAGAGGTGACATTCTCCCAAATCTCCATTTTGGTATGAGTTGCGTATATTTTTTTTAATCCCCACAGCAATTTATTTTCTGTAAGTGAGAAGTTTCTCCAAGAGTGTCCCAAACTGTAGTCAAGGTTAACTGGGCTGTGAGCTTATTCAATATTTATGATTCTTTTTATTTGTATTACTGGGACTTTTGGGGGACTCCAGAAGGCCCATTAATCAAACGGAGTGACAGAGTGAGCCGTCGGACAATGGGAGCAGGGCTGAGTATTGTTGTGATTATACAGACATATATTTTTAGTCCAGGGATAAAAGAACCAAGAGAAACTTCATCAGCACTTCCTGATTAATTGTTTCAACATGTCATCCATAAATTTCCTCTCGATCCAATAATCCTCTCAAAGAACTTAGCAGTGTCCCTGGCAAGCTGAGCCCAGGTTCCTGAAAAAGAGGCGTTGACGTAAATAGCTCATGTGCGAGGAGACGGCCGGTGGACAGTCTTCACCAGGCTGACAGCTCCGAAATACAATTATCAGTGTGATGTGCTTAAGAAAGCATGCTGCGCTCCTGACCCTCCTGAAGACTAAACAGGCCAAGACACACAAAGACGAGGAGGAGATAGGGGGGCGTCATTTTCCTCTAGCTTCATAACTGTAAATTGAAGAAAATTATTTTCTTTGCCTCCAGCTCATTGGCATATAGGCAGCATTATATTATAATTTCATAAGCATAAATCCTTTGAATAAATTTCAGAAGAATAACTGAATTACAAATGCAAGTGAAGTATCTAAAAAAGTTAACTGTGCCAGGCAGAAGTGTGAGGGGCACACGGGAGGGGGAGGTGCTCGTCGGGCCCCTCTCTGGGTGACCGTCTCCCTTAGGACCAGGGCTGGCTTAGGGCAGGCACTTTGTGACCCCTCTGTGCCTGATGGTGGACAGAATCATGCCCTTTCTGCTTCCCACTGTCAAGTTCCAAGGAATTTGAGTTGTAATTCATCATAAATTAATTTTGGAGGCACTGCAGGCTTGGGGCACACTATAATTATTGTTGTTTGTTTATTTACTATCATGTTAACCATTACTTATTATTATGTGGTGCATAGATGCCACCACAAAGGTTGCTCCCTGTTGGTTTCCTAGCAACATTTCTTCACACGAGTTCTCGGGCATTCATTTGGTTTCAAGTAGGGTGGGCCATAGGAGTTGGATGTCAAGTTGGCAATGCCCCTGCGGTCTGGGTTTTGCTGAAAGGACACAGGAGGAAAGTGTCCTAGCTTGCTTTCTATTGCATGAAAAACACTGACCAAAAGGACTTTGAAAAGAAAGAGGTCTATTTCGTTTGCATATCACAATCACAGCCTATCGCTGAAGGAAATCAAGGCAGGAACTCATACAGGGCAGGAACCTGGAGGCAGGAAGTGAAGCAGAATCCATGAAGGAACACTGCTTATCGGCCTGCTATAAAGACCTTTTCAGATTGCTTTCTTATACAACTCAGGACCACCAGCCAGCAACAAAGGGCTAGGCCCGCCCACATCCATCATTAATCAAGAAAATGCCCAACAGATTTACCTACCATCCAGTTTGGTGGAGGCAGTGTGTTGATTGACATTCTCTCAAGCTAGAGTGCAAAATGTCAAATGTCTAGCTTGTGTCAAAGTTGACAAAAATAAACACAACAACCCTAACCATCATAGA
>LR750474.1:417274-475086 GCA_902729485.2 Mus minutoides | reverse complement strand
CAGGCTGAGCAAGCCAGGGGAAGCAAGCCAGTAAAGAACATCCCTCCATGGCTTCTGCATCAGCTCCTGCTTGAGTTCCAGTCCTGACTTCCTTTGGTGATGACAGCTGTATGGAAGTGTAAGCCAAATAAACCCTTTCCTCCCCAACTTGCTCCTTGGTCATGATGTTTGTGCAGGAATAGAAACCCTGACTAAGACACCATCTTAAGTCAGTCAGCTTGGAGAGGGGTTTGAACCAGAATAGCTGAGTTGAACCAGCCAGCCATAGTTCAAAAAGAACTAGAAAGTGAGAGCCTATTCAGCAGTAAGCTTCTGAGACAACAATTACATCTGTTGAATAAACATCACTTTTACATGCATGTAAGCTTGTAGGGCATTTTCTTAGTGATTGATGGGGAAGGACCCAATCCATTTTAAGTGGTGCCATCCCAGTGCTGATGGTCCTGAGTTCTATAAGAAACACGATCGAGCCATGTTGAGCAAGCCAGTAAGCAGCACCCCTTCATGGCCTCTGAATTAACTCCTGCTTCCAGGCTCTGGTCTTGTTTCAATTCCTGTCCTGACTTCCTTAAATCATGAACAGTGCTGAGGAAGTGTAAGCCATATAGAACCTTTCCTCCCCAACTTGCTTTTTCATTATGGGCTCTCATCGAAGCAGTAGAAACCCCAAGACAAATTGGTACCAGAATTGTGGGGTGTTTCTGTGACAGATAATGCTGTTTGGGGAAGGGCTGTGAAAAGTGTTTAACGCTTAGTGAGCTGTTCTATAAGAGCTTGGGACATAAGGCTGTTGAGGGCAGTGCCGAAGATGGAGCCCTGCCTTGGTAAGCATCAGAGTGAAGCTCCAAGATTCCATTGGGACCATTTGTTATTTTTATTTTTTATTTTTTTATTTTTTTGGTTTTTGAGATAGGGTTTCTCTGTATAGTCCTAGCTGTCCTGGAACTCACTTTGTAGACCAGGCTGGCCTCGAACTCAGAAATCCACCTGCCTCTGCCTCCCGAGTGCTGGGATTAAAGGCGTGCGCCACCACGCCCGGCCCATTTGTTATTTTTGAGTTAAGATTCTGGGATTCAGGTTAGCAGAGGCTGAAGAATCAGCTGTGATGAACAAGATGCCAGAACTACAAAAGTGAAACCTTTGCTTTGCTGTGATACTGCAAAGCAAATAAAATAAAGCTCTGCCTCCGTCAGTGAGCTTGGCATTCTAGGCTCACACCTGACTTTGCAAAGTTGTAAAATAAACCGCCTCGATTTCACTACTCTGAGTCTCCAGTGGTTTATTACAAAGATGTTGTGTCTTAGGCACAGCGGCTCCAAGTTATCCTTCCACCACAGGCATACATACACACATAATGATAAAGATGTTCTAAACGCCCAAAACTAAAACCAAAAGCTACATACAAAACCATCACTAACAACCAACAAGAAACCTTTACTAAAAGCTCTCTGAAGAGCCTGCTCTTCCAGGGAAGTCTGGCGACACCTACTGCCTAGCTTCGCCACGAATCCCACACCCACGTGCGCAAACAGGGCTCTCAGCCACCGCGTCTGCGCACTGGGTCCTCCGGCTGACCGCAGGAATCTGGCCCGGAAGTCTGTGACACGGAGACGGCCCCGGCCCCCATTCTTATCCTAGAGTGCCTACGGATGTCCTTCGGGCGGAGCCTCGGGCAGCTTCCGGCCAGGGCGTGCGGCAGCGGTGCAGGCTTTGTGGCCGCCCGCGGTTGCCCGCCTGGATGCGGCTCGGCTTGATTCCGCAGCGTCCTCTCGCCGCCGGGCTCCGGGTGAGTGAGGCGTAGCGGCTCGCGCGGGTGGGCGGGCTCGTGACCGGCGAGGCTCAGCGAGTTGGTTGGTGTCACCGGCCGGCTGCACTTCGCTTTGGCCGCTCTCCGCAGCTCCTCGCTTGGTTTTGGCCGGAGCCTTGCGTCTCCTCGCCGAGCTGCGGGCGGTAGATGTATGGACCGATCATCCGCAGACATCGAGGCCCTCGAGGGTTGCACCCTCGGCCTCGGCGCCTGCAGGTCGGGCTCCCGGGCTGCTGCTTGAAGGCTAAGCTGCTCAGGTGATGGAATGCAGGTGCGCGCCACGCTGCTCTTTGGCTTGGACCTTGCCCTCCTGCCTTCTGCCTTCCCTCAGTCCTTTCTGCCTCTGTCCGAGGAGATGCAGTGCAGGCACCCCAGTGCTTCAGGGGTTGAAGATAATATGTGTGTTGGGCAGAATCAGCTCCGTATGACCTGAAGGAGGCTTCTTAGGTGGGGTCAGGTATCATCCAAGCTGTCCTATTCCATGAAGTGTCTGAATCAACGTCTATGACATCTCTATGATAATGCCAGGGACATTTAATCCTCTTTGCACCCTGCCCTACTGTGGTCCAGGAGTCCCCAGGGCTTGAGTGCTATGCTAGAGGTTTCCCGGGTTATTAGCAGAAGAACAGTTCTAAACTCAAGTAGTTTTCCAGGTGGAGAGCTGATATTATTCACAGGCACCTTGTGCACTTCCAGACATCGTTCCTCTGAGACCCGTCCCAATGAAGGAAACAAATGTCTTCTGCTCACGAAGAAATCAGACTCTCCCCACATACACACACACACACACACACACACACACACACACACCAAGTTTTAAGGCAGAGAGCAGACCTTTGTTCCTGTCACGGATGTGGTATTGTATCTGTTTTAATACTTGGCATAATGATGGTATTCTTTTTTCATACGGGAGGTATAGAGAAACTTCACAAGCCGACCCATGCAGCTCTGGACACTCCTGGAGCCTTGGGGGTGGATTTCTGGTTCTGGAATATGTTGGAGGATGATTTAGAGAGAGGGCAGACCTGGGAAAGCCCCCCCCCCCCCACACACACAAGATTTACTGATCTGGAAGTGGAAGGGATGTCAGAGAAGCAGAGGGCTAGAACAGAGTGGTGTCCCTGAAGTAAATCACAGAGCCCTTCTGACTGCTCTGTTGGCTTATGGAAAATGGCTGCTGAAAGGCCCTGGGCTTGTTATGAAAAGAAGGCTGTTTGTGTCAGCAGGAGACCTTGTATGTAGGTGTTAGAGGTAGAGGTTGGAATAGAAATCCTAAGAGAGCAGCCAGCCACTGGCTCTATTCTTTTTGACCTCAAATAAGCATGCCTTGCACACAGAGCACCCAGCTACCTCCACAGCTGCAGTGGCACATCCACAGGTTGCTAAGGAGGCGGTGTCGAGGCCCACCTGCCTGGCTATTCCCAAGGCTGCAGCGATGCAAACTTTCCCGCTCCTGTTTTTCTTTATGTGTATGGGTGTGTAATATTGGTTTTTATTCTCCTGCTGGAATTGTCTCTAAGGTTTACTGCCTTCATCTGCTAGCTTGTCCTGGAAGCTTCTAGCCCCTGTCCAATCTAATCTAGGCCTAAACTGTTTTCAGCCCCTGAGACTTGCTGCTGAATAAGCTCACCCCTTCTGGTTCTTTCTGGACTCTCCTGGTTGGTTTAACTCATCTGTTCTGTATCAAACTTGTCTCCCAGCTGACTGACTCAATCTGGCTTCTGAATTGGCCTCCAACTAACTCTGGCACTCTGTTCTAATCTTCTGGCTCGTTCTCTCCTCAACCTGTCTGTAAAACTGCCTCTCTTCTTTCTCTATACTGCAGGCCCCTAAGTAGCTTCCCTTTCTTCTCTCTTCTAGTAAGAGTTGGGCATATCCTATTCTGTCAAATCTTTCTTTCTTTCTTTCTTTTTTTTTTTTTTTTTTTTTTTGGTTTTTTAAAGACAGGGTTTTTCTGTGTAGCCCTGGCTGTCCTGGAACTCACTTTGTAGACCAGGCTGGCTTCGAACTCAGAAATCTGCCTGCCTCTGCCTCCCAAGTGCTGGGATTAAAGCCGTGCACCACCACACTGTCAAATCTTTCTTGATTTGTCACCTTTCCCGCCTCTCAATTAGACATCACTTTCAAACAAGGGTGCTTCCTTGTACAAACTATCTTTGCCTTTGGGATTCTTGTTTGGGATTAAAAGTGTGAACTAAGGGTGTGTCTGTAGTCCAGCCAGAAGGATTAAAGATGTGTGCTAAGGGCTGAGCTAACAGTATCTTGGTGTGATCATATATTGCAGCATGGGTGTTTTGCCTGCTTGTTAGTTTGTCCATCATGTGTGTACCTGGTATCCTCAGAAGCCAGAAGAGGGCGTTGTATCCCCTAGAACTTGAATTACAGAGTTGTGATTCAACTATGTGGGTTCTGGGACTTGAACCCCAGGTACTCTGGAAGAGCAGTCAATGGTTTTAAATGCTCAGCCATCCCTAGCTGCCAAATTTTAAAAGTCACAGAGAGGCACACATGGTTCTGAGCTATTCTTATAAAGCTGCAGGCTTGTGTCCAGCTAGCGTAGTCATTCTAAGACTGATATAAGGAGGGGCTGAGGTGTAGCTCACTGGTAGAGCACTTGCTTGGCATGCATAATATCCCAAGTTCCGTCCTTAGCACTCCATAAAATAATAAAAGTCAGAAGGTATCAGTGGTTTCTAAAACGTGAGTGTATGCAGATCCTTTCCAAGCCCTGTGGCTGGCTGGGTTGCTTTGGACCTCCTTATGCTGAATGCCAGTGAGACTCTGGTGCCACGGGCTGACAGCACTGCCTTACTGTAGCTTTAGCGGTTCTGAAGCTTCAAGCTTGCATGGAGCAGAGCAGAGCACCGGCCCCTGGGAACAGCCAGCTCTTAGAAGGGGTGATGGGAAAGGTTGAGCTCAAGTGTTGTCTTGGTTAGGGTTTCACTCTGTGAACAGACACCATGACCAAGGGACAATATTTAACTGGGGCTGGCTTACAGGTTCAAAGGTTCAGTCCATTATCATCAGGGTGGGAGCACAGTAGCATCTAGGCAGGTATGCAGGAGCTGAGATTTTTTTTTTTTGGTTTTTTTCGAGACAGGGTTTCTCTGTATAGCCCTGGCTGTCCTGGAACTCACTTTGTAGACCAGGCTGGCCTCGAACCCAGAAATCCGCCTGCCTCTGCCTCCGGAGTGCTGGGATTAAAGGCGTGCGCCACCACGCCCAGCTAAAGTTTTCTGCTTTTTTTTTTTGTTTTGATTTGTTTTTTTGATTTTCGAGACAGGGTTTCTCTGTGTAGCCCTGGCTGTCCTGGAACTCACTTTGTAGACCAGGCTGGCCTCGAACTCAGAAATCCACCTGCCTCTGCCTCCCAAGTGCTGGGATTAAAGGCGTGTGCCACCATGCCCGGCCAGGAGCTGAGATTCTTGTCCCAAAGGCAAATAGAAGAAGAGTGCTATCTTCCAGGCATCTAGGACAAGGGTCTTAAAGCCCACCCCCACGGTGACACACTTCCTCCAACAAGGCCACCCCTATTCCAGCAAGCCACACACACAACTCCTAATAGTGCCACTCCCTGGCCAAGCATATTCACCACAGTTGTCTAGTAAGTGACTCAAAGTGTTTCTGCTAATTCACCTACATACTTGTGCAAGAATGCTGGTAGGAGGGGCTAGGAGAGCCTTGAAGGTTTTAAAAGCCGCCATTTCGTTTATGCTTTGAAAGGGTCAGCCTGCTGGCTTTGTAGAAAGGCAGTGGAGGAAGAGAGTATGAAGACAGAAGATTGTTACCCTGGTGCCTTGAGAAACAGCAGTAGAGGGAGCATTGAGGTTCTGAGCCAGGAGCAGGGTGCAGGGTAATGGCCTGGCCTACACAGGTCAGCCAGCGCATTGGATGCAGGGCGTGAATAAAAGTGAGGAAACGAACAAGTACAAGTGGTGGGAGCTCACCATGGAAGGGGCAGACTGAACACAAGTCAGGGTGTGGACACCTGAGCTTTAAAAACTCGAGAAAGCCCAAGAGCAGGCATCAGCTGAGGAGGAGCCCAGTTTCAGGAGGAAAACATTCTTGGTGGTGGATACCATCGCTCTGCCGAGGTAGGTTAGTAGAGATGGAGGCAAGGCTCCACTGTCTTCACTGGATGGAGGTAGCTGGTGAGGGAGAGAGCTAGTAGAGGCTGTCCCCAGGAGCACTGTGACAAGGTGACTTCATGAATAAGTCACTGGATGACAGGCAATACTAGAAGTGGGGTTGAATAAGTGACCAACATTGGTGACACTATAGACTATTGTGAATCTGACCTCAGTGGGGTCTTTTCCATGAGAAAGGAGAGGGAGGGCTGGAGAGATGGCTCAGAGGTTAAGCGCACTGGCTGCTCTTCCAGAGGTCCTGAGTTCAATTCCCAGCAACCACGTGGTGCCTCATAACCATCTATAATGAGATCTGGTGCCCTCTTCTGGCCTGCAGGCAAACCTGCAGGTAAAATGCTGTATACATAATAAATATATCCTTTTTAAAAAAGAGTAACAGAGGAGAGGAGATGTAAAATAAACTCAGTGACCATCGAGTGTCATTGTGAAGGAGAAGAGGGACAGTAACTGGAGAGGAACTAGAACTGGGCAAGTTAGGTTGGTATTCGTGTTCTTTGAGGTAGGAAATTGGTACGTTCCTCAGAGTAGTTGAGACTAGATAGGTGTACCATTTAGTTTTTAGAGTGAGATGCTGATACTCTACCTACAGGATGTCAAGGCCTCTTGTTCCTTACTATGTCACTTCCAGCTTGCTTTCCCCAGTCATGTGGAAGAACTCGCATTACTGTGTGCTGACTTGGAATAGCAGGCTAGAGGAGCAGAGATGCTTTTATCTCAAGAGGGAGGGAGCGGTGGCTCGACAAGATGGGTTGGGAGAAGGTCTAGAGCAAGGGGAGGTGAGGACCTTCTTTCAGGTCAAGTACAGCTTGACTCCTGAAACAAGAGACAAGAGGGAGGTAGACTGATGGGAACACAGGTCAGTGGTGGAAGCAGCCATTCCTGTCTCCCTGCCTTTCCTCTCATTGAAGTAAGGGTTTAGGGGTAGGAAAAAGCATTAGATATTTTAAATGCTTATTTTATGCATATGAGTGTTTTACCTCTATGTGTGTTTGTCTGTGTGTGTGTACCACATGTGGTTCTGGTGCCCACTGTGGTCAGAATATGGCATCAGATCCCCTGGAACTGAAGTCACGGACAGTTGTGAGCTCCCATTGGTCTATGTGCTGGGAACCTGGGTCCTCTATGAGAACAGCAAGTACCCTCAACCTCTGAGCTGTCTCTACAGCTCCAGGGATGGATTAAAGAGAAAAGGAGAGTTGGGTGAGTATAGAACATGGTTGACACACCCTTAGGGTGTCAGGGCTGTCAGTGTAGAGAGCGAGAGTTCAGACAGATCCAAAACAAGTGGGATCTAGCCAGAGCTGGTCTTACACAGGTGATGGGAAGAAAAGGGCAGGTAAGTTGCAGGAAAGGATTCTATACCACTTCCTCACTGCAGATACTGAAATCAAAGACTGCTTGAGTTTTTCAAAATGTTGTAGTTGCCAGAGTGATGGCACACACCTTTAATCTCAGCACTGAGGAGGCAGAAGCAGGTGGATCTTCGTGAGTTTGAGACCAGCTTGGTCCATATTGTGCGTTCTAAGCCAGCCAGTGCCACAGAGTGAGACCCTGCCTTAAGGAGAAAATGTGTAATGTTTGTATGCTCTCTAGTCACAGCTTTCTGTCCTTTAAATCATCTCTGTTACTTATCACACCTATCACATACTGGTAGGTAAGTATGTTGTTTTCAAGGAATAATGGCCCTTCTCCCAAAAAAGGGACATGACACGTTTATGTTTGGTACAAATGTAGGGTTTTGTGTGTGTGTGTGTGTGTGTGTGTGTTTGATTTTGTTTTGTTAATTTCTTATCTGAGTTGGGCTAACTTGGATACAGAACCCAACTATTTATGGGGGCTAAATATATATAAAGTGTGAGCATTGTGCCAGTGAGGCCTAGGACAGGAACTGCCGGCATCACTCCAGTCATCAAAGGATTTCAAGGAGGGAACCTGATTATAAGGCCACTGAAAGAGGGAGAGGTTAGAAGTGTGGAGATTCTAACTGGGTTCTTGGCTTCAGGCTCAGTGCTGAGGCCCTGCATGCTACAAATAGCCTAAAGTGGGATGTATTCTGGGTAGGGACAAGATATAGATCACACGATGCAGAATGTGAATGAGGGTGTGGGCAGTAGGAGTGATAGAGTTTATTTGAGTGATCCTGGAATTACATGTCTTGATTTTTTTTTTTTTTTTTTTTAAATTTTTTTTTTAAGATTTATTTTATTTATTATATGTAAGTACACTGTAGCTGTCTTCAGACGGTCCAGAAGAGGGCGCCAGATCTCGTTACGGATGGTTGTGAGCCACCATGTGGATGCTGGGATTTGAACTTATCACCTTTGGAAGAGCAGTCGGGTGCTCTTACCCGCTGAGCCATCTCACCAGCCCACATGTCTTGATTTTTAAGTAGAGTCCTGACTATATCCCTATCCCTCTGTCACCCACACAGGACACAAGTTAGAAGAGTGCTGTGTAGCACAGCCTGTTTGTCCTAAGGTTGGACATATCACAAGCAGGGCCGCAGGAAGCCTTCCCCTGTGAAGGTCAGAAGTGTGGGCAGAGGAGATGCCCCCTCTCTCAGTAGGATGGGCAGTTTAACTTTACGCCTTCGGCCGGTTCTTGTTACCAAGGGGGAAAGACCAGCTTCTTTTCTCGTTTCAGATTCCACTGTAGGAGCTAGTGGCAAGAAGGTGGTCCGGAAGCCTGAATTTCTGGGGATGAAAATTCACATAAGATGATGTCAGACAAACTCACAGTGCTGGAGCCCTCTGCCTCTGAGTCCCGGGAATTTCACGAAGACAGATTGGCACAGCTGTTGGGGAACCCAGAAAAGCAGAGCCTGGCGAGTCCCTCCTCTCAGGACGGGGGCTTCACTCAGATGACAGTGACCCACTGGAAGATTCAAACAGGAGACACAGCCCAAACGTGTAGTAAGTCAGGAAGAAATCCCATTCTCAGCTCAAACCTTCTTATACTTCAGAGAGAACTTATAGAAGGGGAGGCCCATTCCTGTGGTGTTGGCGGCAAAAACTTCCCATTTAATTCAGATGTAGTTCCACATCAGATCTCTCACACAGGGGAGAAGCCTTATAAATGTGATCCTTGTGGGAAAGGCTTCAGTGAAACCTCCCTCCTCACTGAACACCAAAGAGTCCACACTGGGGACAGACTCTATGTGTGCAACATGTGTGGAAAAGACTTCGCCCACTACGCAAACCTGAGGGAGCATCAGCATGTCCATACGGGGGAAAAGCCGTTCAAGTGTGTACAGTGCGGAAAAGCATTTTGTCACAGTTCAGACCTGCTGCGACACCAGAGGGTTCATACCAGGGAGAGGCCTTTTGAATGCAAAGAGTGTGGGAAAGGCTTCAGTCAAAGCTCCTTACTCATTCGCCATCAAAGAATTCACACAGGAGAAAGGCCCTATGAGTGTAACGAGTGTGGAAAATCCTTCATTCGGAGTTCAAGCCTCATCCGCCATTACCAGATCCACACAGAAGTTAAACAGTATGAGTGCAGAGACTGCGGCAAAGCCTTCCGACACCGCTCGGACCTCATCGAGCACCAGAGAATTCACACTGGAGAGAGGCCCTTCGAGTGTCAGGAGTGTGGGAAGGCCTTTATTCGGAGCTCGAAGCTCATTCAGCACCAGAGAATTCATACTGGAGAGCGGCCTTATGTGTGCAATGAGTGTGGGAAGCGTTTCAGTCAGACATCCAACTTCACTCAGCACCAGAGAATCCACAGTGGAGAAAAACTCTATGAGTGTAACGAATGTGGGAAGGCGTTCTTTCTGAGCTCATACCTCATACGACACCAGAAGATCCACACTGGTGAACGGGTGTATGAGTGTAAGGAGTGTGGAAAGGCTTTTCTGCAGAAAGCCCACCTCACTGAGCATCAGAAGATCCACACTGGAGACAGACCCTTTGAGTGCAAAGACTGTGGGAAAGCCTTCATCCAGAGCTCTAAGCTATTGCTGCATCAGATTGTCCATACCGGAGAGAAGCCCTACGTGTGTAGTTACTGCGGGAAAGGCTTTATTCAGAGATCCAACTTCCTTCAGCACCAGAAAATGCACACTGAAGAGAAACTCTACAAGTATAGCCAGCTTGGGAAAGACCTTACCCCACCCCCAGATCTTGTCCACCAGGAGGATCTTTCCCTGAGTGAGACCTCCGTTCGTTTAGGAGAGAGGTCTACAGATCTGGAGTGTTGTGGAGATAATTTATAAGACAGTCGGGTGGTGCTTGTGAACAGGCACACTTAGTACATATATGGCTTAGAAGATGTGGATTATCGCACTTTTTCAAGTCATTGATAGGCTGGTCTATTGTCTGTCACCAGGGCAGGCAATCTGAAGAAGGACTGGACAGCTGATTTTGAGCTGTACACTGAGGGAGAACCTCTAGAGAATTTTCTAGATTTTATTTGAAGTTACAACACACTCTCAAGTACTTTCAAAGAAAAGCTGTGTTATCACTTGAGAAATGGTTCTCTGTCTGAAAGGTTAAAGAAAGGGGCTTTTCTCATGTAAAACTGATGGTTCCCTGTTGTCTGGGACTCATCTCTGGCCTTTGCTTCCTCAACTGTTTGATGCCTGGTAATGCAGTTGATGCGATTGCCACCTCCACCCCTTGTCCCGTGTCTCCTAGTCACTCCTGGTCACTGTGTATCATTTCTCAGGCTCATGCCCAAAAGCGTTTCCCTGGCACTGAGCTGGGTTTGTGTCTTGTGTTTCTGTTGCTCAGTGTTAACCACTGCTACTGTTCTTGCTATTAAATACCACAATTATGAATTTTCTCTTTCCTGTTATGCTGTTTCCCGAGGACACTAATGATGTGTCATTGACTCCTATGTCCCTAGTGTCTCGCACATGATAATAAAAAAAACAAAAATCCTAAGTCTGTGTAATTGGCATATCCTTTATGTTTGTTTTTTGTTTTTGTTTGTTTGTTTGTTTGTTTGTTTTGAGACAGGGTCTTACCATGTAGCCCAGGCTAGCCTCAAACTCACAGCCTTCCCTTAGCCTCCTGAGTGCGGGGACTACAGATGTGTGTGTGCCCCGGAGTCTTTGCTGCCATTCTGTGTTGCTGTTTTTACATCTGTGGATGTCCTTTTTTTTTTTTTTTTTTAATCAGTGTAATCTGTTTACTAGGAAGTACTGACCCCCAGGTCCTGTTGATACCTGTTCCTGTTAAGAGTTGCTGACAATCTCCTGTCTGCAGTTATTGCCCACCAGGTGTGGTGCAGTCTCATTTAGAGCTGTCCACTGGACTCTGAGGACAGTACCTTCACACCTACCTCACCTTTTCTGCTTTAACAGCTCCTAGCCTAACTGCCTCTTTCTAATATCACTTGTTTGAAAATGTATTTTCTAAAACTGAGGAATAGCTTTAGCTATTTAAAAGAAGAGAGAAAGAAGGTACCATGTGTTCTAAGTGGAGTGTGCTAAGGAAGCCAGACAGATCACAGAGCAGTGAGTGAAGGGCTCCAGTCCTTCAAAGGGCCCTAGATAAGGCCCAACTAGTGGCACTGTAGATCTAGGAAGGTTCATATCAACTAGGGATGGTTTACTGAACACCACACCCCAAGACTGAATGAGCAGGGACATGATTCAGGCTCAGGAGCTGAACTGTGACCTTGAGTTAAGATCCCACAGAGGTTTTAAACCTAAAATCCACAAACATCTGTGCCAGGTTCTTCCATCAATCAGGATTTAGAGATGGATTTCCTTAGGAACAACATGTCTTTGTTGTACATTATTCCTGTTTTCTTTGGTTGGGGTATTCAACTGTGGCAGGGGACTTGTCTAATATTCATGTCTTGTCTATCAGGATGGGACTTGTCTAACGTTAAAGTCTTAACTTGTCAACCAGAAGTCAGTAACCCACATGTCTCTTTCTGCCAAGTAGGATATCAGTTCCCAGAGAGATGTTGGAAACTTAAATTTTACTCAGCCACCATTCAAAACGGAAGTTTGACTCCAAATCCTTTCTTATTGGTACAGGTGTGTCTTTTATGTTGGGGTCCATCCCAAGGGCAGCAAACACCATAAAAGCTTATACACAGGGACAGGAAGTAATGCTAGGTGGTTGGTCCAACCTATATTACTATTCAAAGGAGTTCTATTGACTTCTTTTGTGATTGGTTTCCAAAGGCATAGAATAAGCCAGAATATATAATCAATTTAGGCATAAGAAAGTTTCCTAGTAACAGCAGAAACAACATAGGAGAAAGTTTCCTTATAATATTAGTAACAAAACGAAATGGCAGGCTAGCCAGGTAACAGTTACCTAAGCATTAACATTCTATCTAGGCCTTAACATTGTACCTAGGCTTTAACAGGTTCCTCTTCCAAAGGACCTGGGTATGATGCCTAGCGCCCACTTGGGAGCATATAACTGTCCATAACTTGAATTCCAGGGGATCCATTGCCCTCTTCTGCCCCTTCATGGGTATCAGAGATGCATGTGGTGCACACACACGCACAGGTGCAAAACACCCATATACATAGTAAATATTAAAAGTTAAAACAGGTTTCCCAAACTGAGCAAGGTGGTTCCCACCTATAATCTGAATGCCCCTTAGAAACTGGAGCTGGGCTATAGAAGGTCAGTCTGGGGGGATGTTGTACCCTCAGATGCCCTCCCATCTCACTTCCTGTCTACTACCTGATCCTTCTTATGTTTCTACCTCACCTCAGCCCCAGGGCAGTGAGGCAAAGTTTATGGACTAAATAAACCCTTTGAAACCGAGCACAAACAAATCCACATTTGTATCATCTTTAAATATGTTGCCACAGTGATGACAAGCTAACAGATTTCAAAGTCCTTTCTCATTCTGCATGTATGTATGTATGCTAAAGCAGAGCTCAGATGGCTCGAGAGATGGTTCAGAAATTACGTGAACTGCCTGCTCCACCGGAGGACCCAGTCCATTTCCTAGCATCTAAACAATGGTCCACAGTCATCTATAACTCCAGTTCTGACATCCTCTTATGGCTCCTTGGGCACCGGCCATACACATGGTACACAGACATACGTGTAGGGAAAACACCCATACACATAAGTTTAAAAGTTTTGTTTTTTTTTGAGACAGGGTTGGTTGTTTTGTGTAGCCTTAGCTGTCCTGGAACTAGATCTGTAGGTCAGACTGGCCTCAATTTCAGAGAGATCCACTTGCCTCTGCCTTACAATTCCTGGGAGTAAAGGCGTACACCACCGCCACCCAGAAAGGACTCCCAATGGTGGAAAGCAGTGTGAGGAGCAGGGTGCAAAGTGGAAGGATGATCAGCATAATGACTCTGCCTCAAAGGTCACCCTGATGGACAAGAGTCCATTAGACCTGGCAATCCTGACTGATGCCAAAGTAAAGCTAATCGGTAGAGACGATTTCCAGTTAGAGTTCTTTCTTGACCTCAGTATATGGGGATGCAGTTTAGAGATTCTGTTTTCAGAGTTCAGAGGAGTAGAAAATGCAGTGTGCAGCCTGCTTGCAAATGTTCTGTCTTCCACTAGATGGTAATCTCTTTGGAGCATAATGAAGGCACATACAGGTTAAGTAAGACCCAGTCCTAACCCTCAGAATTTGTAACAAAGAAATAGACAACCTACAGTACAAAGATGGAGGCATCACAGTAATCAAATGGGAGGATTCGAAAGAGGAACAAACCATATGTGGACAACCCAGAAAGGCTCCTCAGATGTTAGCACAGAGAATTACACATATAAATAAATACTGGCTTATAATAACTGCTGGCATTTTTCTCTCAACAGTTCTAGGCAATCAGTAATAAATAGAGTCCCATTTATCCCAAAATAAAAAAAATTGAAACTCATTCATGAGATATTTATTAAAACAACACATTTATGGGAAAATCAATACAATGTATACATCATTACTGAAAACTGTATAACTTCTGTCTTAGGGTTTAACTGCTGTGAACAGACATCATGACCAAGGCAACTATTTTATTTTATTTTTTTTAAAGATTTATTTTATTTATATGAGTACACTGTAGCTGTCTTCAGACACACCAGAAGAGGGCATCAGATTTCATTACAGATGGTTGTGAGCCACCATGTGGTTGCTGGGAATTGAACTCAGGACCTGTGGAAGAGTTGTCAGTGCTCTTAAACACGGAGCCATCTCTCCAGCCTGACCAAGGCAACTCTTTTTTTTTTTTCCTTGTTCCAGTCAACCCTGCTCGTGCTGGTCTGCCCCGCTCGCTCCAGTGGGTCCCACTTGCTCAGTCCCTGCTCTCTCTGGTCCAAGGATTCATTTATTATTCTTCATAAGTACACTATAGCTGACTTCAGACGCACCAGAGGAGGGCGTCAGATCTCATTACGGGTGGTTGTAAGCCACCATGTGGTTGCTGGGATTTGAGCTCATCACCTTCAGAAGAGCAGTCAGGTGCTCTTACCCGCTGAGCCATCTCACCAGCCCCCCAAGGCAACTCTTAAAAGAACAACATTTAATTGGGGCTGGCTTACAGGTTTAGAGGTTCAGTCCATTATCATTATCATCAAGGTAGGAACATGGCAGCATCCAGGCAGGCATGGTGCAGGAGGAGCTGAGAGTTCTACATCTTCATCTGAAGGCTACTAGCAGAATACTGACTTCCAGGCAGCTAGGATGAGGGTCTTAAAGCCCACACCCACAGTGACACACTTACTTACTCCAATAGGACCAGACCTTCTAATAGTGTCACTCCCTGGGCTGAGCATATACAAACCATCACATACCACTCTCTGGCCTCCATAGACTTGTCCAAACATATGCGTCTATGAGGGGGTGTCATACCTAAACATAGCAAATGCATTTAGTCCAACTTCAAAAGTCCCCATAGTTTATAGCAGTCTCAACAATGTTAAAAGCCCAAAGTTCAAAGTCTCTTCTGAGACCCATCCAATCATTTAACTTAAAAGGAAAGTAAAACAAGATTTGGGCCAGTGGAGAATAAACTCTGTAAAAAGAGACAAGGTGATGGTAAAATGTTTTTGTGTATGTGTTTAGAGTTATGCTAAAGTCTAGAGAAGTGAAGATAATTCTCATAGATGCTTTTATCTCTGGACCCTGACTAGAAGTAGTTTACATCCTAGACATGAGAGAGAATGGGTTTGAGAAAAGCAGTCCTTCCCTGACTATTCGGGGATGCTTTGTGGGAAGAGGTGGACAATGAATGCAAGCTGTTTCAGAGCTCTCCTTGGGACAGGAGGAGGTCGGGAGACGTCCTGCCTCCTCCCTGGCTCCTACTGGAGGAATGCTTAGTTCTGGTTCTGGGTCCCTTAGGTAGGATATCTGGGTCCCTTTGGTGGGACATCTAGTTTTCTTCTCTCTCTGTCTATTGTCTGTCCTTGGTGCATCAATCTGTCCATGTCTGTCAGTTTATGTTTGTGTCTTCATCTCATTGCTTGATTGGTGCTGTGTTTCATGTTCAAAAGAAAAAATGGCTAAAACTTTATCTGTGGGTCATTCAGCCCTTGATTTAGTTTTAACTCATTTCCAAAAACAAAACAAAACATACAAAACAAGTAGTCTCATTTGGCCGTTGGATCCCTGCACCTGTAGTTAGGAGTCCAGCATAGCTGGAGAAGCCCTGCTAGGAGCTGATCATCTGCACAAGCCACTCTTAAAGGGGCCAGCAGCTTTTCTGATTCTATGGTCAAGAAGCTGATGGCTGTTTTCTCCCAGAGAAATCTCTGTGATTGTGATTATTGGGTTCAGCTGGTGGCAAGGTGCTCCTTTCTTAAAATTACAGCTATAAAAAGTAAGAAAATTTTATCTGGTCTAAATATATAAGATGTGTGTGAACACTTCATGTTTGTTTCTGACTGGTTTTAAATATATATGCTCTGCATGTCTTGGTTATAAATTACTGGCTTTTAAGTTATTAAAAGATATTAGAGTGACTAAGCCACATTGGCTTTTAAGTTATTGGGTATGATTAAAAATTTGTAACTTTGGTAACAAAAAGTTGGCTTAAAACTGGTAACTCAGGGTTGGAATCATTCAGAACATCACATGGCATGAGCCAACACAGGAAAACAGGTCTCTAAAGATATCTCTAAATTAGGTAATATTTTATGTAATTCTTATCCTAGAAACCAGACTTATAAAAGATAGGATTTAGGGCAGTGTGTTTTTGAGATATTAGAGTGACTAAGCCAGTGACTAAGTCAGTCAACAGGTTCTCCAGCACAGGAGTGAGGATTAAAAAGAAAAGAGACAGTTAGACAACATTGTATCATGACCCCAGCCAGCTCAGAGGCTGAGGCAGGTTTATTTTTTCCTAATCCCCCCTTTTTTTATACCATTTTAATTACGTGTAAGTATTCAGGGTGGGCAGTACAATGAGGAACAAGCAAGGCCATAAGCAAAGTCCCTGATTACTCCTGTGACAGTTGTTTCCAAGGGCTTGTCAGANGACAGTTAGACAACATTGTATCATGACCCCAGCCAGCTCAGAGGCTGAGGCAGGTTTATTTTTTCCTAATCCCCCCTTTTTTTATACCATTTTAATTACGTGTAAGTATTCAGGGTGGGCAGTACAATGAGGAACAAGCAAGGCCATAAGCAAAGTCCCTGATTACTCCTGTGACAGTTGTTTCCAAGGGCTTGTCAGAATGACCAAAATAACTGAGCCCACTTCCTTGTCCAAGCCCAAGATCTGATTCTTGCTAATTTCTCATGTGCCCACAGCAGTTGTTTGGCAAAAGGGACCATTAATGTGCATTCATCTTCATCTCCAAGTAGTTTTAACACCCTCTTATGAAACAGTTGCTGTGTTAATACAGAATTGTAGGATAGAATCATGAAAGCATTTTGGGAAAGAACCTGATGAAATATTTATTCCTTATTGGAATAAAGAATTAAATTGGTTAGCCGGGCGTGGTGGTGCATGCCTTTAATCCCAGCACTCGGGAGGCAGAGGCAGGCAGATTTCTGAGTTTGAGACCAGCCTGGTCTACAGAGTGAGTTCCAGGACAGCCAGGGCTATCCAGAGAAACCCTGTCTTTAAAAACCAAAAAAAAAAAAAAAAAAAAAAGAATTAAATTGGTTATTGAATAATACTGGTATTTGGCCTATTGCATGTGCAAATTTTAAGGCAAAATTGATAATCATTATCCAAAATACAAGTTGTTACAATTTGCCTCTATGTATGCTTTTCTATTTCCTGAAAATTTACACATGCAGCTGATAGAGAATGCACTTACTGTATTTATACAAAAAGTTAAGACAGCTACTTTTGTTAATCATTAAGCAAAAAAATGTTACTAATATTCTGAGTACTCAAGAGGATTTAGATAGGCATTTGGAACAACGGATTGATACTCTTTATGATACTATTCAAATTATTGGAGAAGAGGTTCAGAGTTTAAGAGTAAGAAGCCATTTTCAGTGTCATGCTAAATACCAATGGATTTGTGTTTTAAAATTCACATTGATAGTCATTATAATTGGGAAAAAGTTCAAAGACACTTGCAGGGTATTTGGCATAATTCTAACACCTCTCTGCATGTTTAAACCTTGCATACGGAGATTATAAATTTAAAGGATACTGCTCAACTGAGCTTTGATGCTGCTGATATTGATGATAAAATTATTCATGGCCCGAGGTCAGTATTTCCATCTTGGACAAGCTTCAAGAATGGCATATATGGCTTGATCATGCCAGCCCTTCTTGTCCTGGGATTACTTTTATTCCTGTACATTGTGATGAAGCTTGCCTTGAACAACATCAACATGTTGGTGGCCAAAATACATGGCTTGAAACTAAAAATGGACCCCCAGTTTTCAGCAGGTTGGCAGTCAGAGACAGGTAAGTTTTGCATAGCGCCTTACCAACCTAAGTCAGAAGTGCATTTATTTTGATAATGCACATTCCACGACAGATAAGGAAGGCATTCCAACCTAAGACAGATGCAGTCTTGTTTATGAAATAAAAAAGAGGGAGATGTGGAGCTGTTTTGGGGGTTGCTTCTATAGAAACTTGGCATTAATTTGGCATTGGGCCAGAACAAGGAAGTAAGCTCAGGCAGGAATATTACTTTAGGCTAGAACAACAACAACAACAACAACAACAACAAGTAGGCTTCATGCAAGAATGTGACTTATGTGACTTTGGGCTAGGACAGTGAAGTAGGATCAGATAGCTTGGTCATCCTGATAAGTCCTTAGAAAAGGTGATCACAGGACTTTGTTTATTGTCTTGCTTGTTCATTGACTATTTGTGATTATTGTCTTGACTTTTCCTCAACCTAGAACTGACCTTATTATCTGCATGTAATTAAAATGGCATAAAAGCAGACTGGGGAAAAATAAAACTATCTCAGCCTCAGAACTGGCTGGGGCCATGCTACACGGTTGTCTAATTGTCTTCTTCTTTTTAATCTTTTCTCCTGTCCTGGAGAACCTGTTGACTGACTGAGCTGGCTTGCGGCCCTCTTGTTCTATGACATTATCACCAGCTTTCTGTTTTCCAACTCCTTCACTGCCTAAGCTTGGCTGTCCTGAAATGTGCTCTGTAGACTGACTTTGAACACAGAAATCTGCATGTCTGTCTCCTAAGCACTGGGATTAAGGGTGTGGTCCACCAAACCTGGATTTAAGTTTTTCTTCACCTAGAATTTGCTCTGTTCTAGGCTGGACTTAAACTCAGAGATCTGCTTGTCTTTGCCTCCTGGGATTAAAAGTATATATTACCATGCCTGGACCTAAATTTAGCTGGGTAGGATCTTTTCCCAAGGTCACTACTCCCTTAATTCTATTTAGTATCCTTGAACACAGGATTCAGCTCCATTTCACTTCCTGTTGCCCCTTTAATACTTGAATCATATATTTTATATTTTTCCTTTCTAAGCTTGCTATGCTTGTTCAAAATGTTCTTCATGAGACAACCAGAGAACAAAGTCTCTGCTGGGCTTTTTTGAGACTTTGTCAATGCAATTAAATTAAGACTCTTCACCTTAGCCTCAGGTAGACTCTTCACACAAGGGCAAAAAGTAGCCACATTTGTCACCAAAATACCACCACAACAGTCTCTAGGCCATGTGGTGAAATTCTCCACTGAAACCTCTTGGGCCAGGTACTCACAATTCAAATCACTCCCAGTAACAAAGTCTTCCATATGCCTACAAGGACAGCCTATTAAGCCCCATTTAAAGCACTCCAATGTTTTTCAAATCCAGTTCCACTGAACTTTGAAACTAAACCTTTCAAACATCACTACTGAGAAATGGATAAACCACACAAAACCTAAATGGAAGATAACTATATATCTATAATGTTGTAGGCTATTTTTCACTGTTGTTGAAATTTTTTTTTTTTTTTTTTTTTTTGGTTTTTTGAGACAGGGTTTCTCTGTATAGCCCTGGCTGTCCTGGAACTCACTTTGTAGACCAGGCTGGCCTCGAACTCACAAATCCGCCTGCCTCTGCCTCCCGAGTACTGGGATTAAAGGCGTGCACCACCACGCCCGGCTGTTGTTGAAATTTTTAATCCCAATTCGGGGTCTCTTTTCTTTTTTAAGATTTATTTATTTTTATATGAGAACACTGTAGCTGTCTTCAGACACACCAGAAGAGAGCATCGGATCCCATTACAGATGGTTGTGAGCCACCATGTGGTTGCTGGGAATTGAACACGGGACCTCTGGAAGAGTAGTCAGTGCTCTTAACCACTGAGCCATCTCTCCAGCCCCCAATCCAGGGTTTCCACTCCACTTTGATCATTCAGTTCCTGGATAAAAGACACAAACAACCTTTATTTTTACAGTAAGCCTTAAACAACACAAGAGCTGGGCAGCTGCCTACCCTCTATGCTATCAGAATCTACCTTCCTATCAATAACCCTGAGTTATTACTATGTTTCATCTGGGTTGCTCTTAACTCCAGTTGGCCAGCCCTCAGGACCATGTTTTCTTTTCTTTTCTTTTCTTTTCTTTTTTTTTTTTTTTTTTTTTGTTTTTTGAAACAAGGTTTCTCTGTATAGCCCTGGCTGTCCTGGAACTCACTCTGTAGACCAGGCTGGCCTCCAACTCAGAAATCCGCCTGCCTCTGCCTCCCAAGTGCTGGGATTAAGGCGTGCGCCACCACACCCGGCTAGGACCATGTTTTCATGACTCACCTAATCCATGGCGGCTTCCCTCTCCTCCTTCACCTTCTTCTCTCCCTCGTGGTTCTCCTCTGATCCCTGAGGCCCAAGAACCCTAAAATCTGCCCATGTATCTTCTGCTCATCATTGGCTGTTGGCATCTTTATTCACCAATCAGAAATAACTTGGCGGCAAGACCACATAGTGTCACTTGGGTCTATGTGAGGAATCCTTCATCTCTGGGGCAACCAGGTCTCAAGGAAACAATATTAGTATTAGAATACAAGCAGCATCAGGCCAATCCACTACATTTCATTGAACCTACTATAATAAGGGTTCAACTTCTCCTCTAGCCTACCACCCACCAGAGGTAGTGGAAATGAAAGGTTATAAAGATATGGGGGAAGTGGACCTGTTTAGAAATAGTTCATCAAGGCGAATTATTCACTGTTTACAGCCCAGCCCACTAGCAAACACCAAACACAAATCAGCAGTCCACTCAGCAGATACCACACACACACACACACACACACACACACACACACACACGAATGAGCAAGGGCAGGAATCTCATGAGAAGATCTTTGACAAGTTTCTATTTAGGAAGACACCACAAGCTAAGTACAGCGATGTAATGTAGTGCAAACCAATACATGCATGTGGTCAGCAAGGACTAGCAAGATGGAGCAAAGCAATCCAATGCTTGAGCTCAGCTTCTGGAATGGGAAGTCCAGAGAGTCTATGCTAGCAAGCAAGTGTGGGTGAGTGTCAGCATTTCTGTATCATTGTCAGTGATGGGCTGACTCCTTGTGGGAACACACTGGAGCAGTCAATCAATTGGAGGTCCTGAGCTTTTTACAGCGGTTCCTGTTGGTCTTGCTGTTCCTCAAAGTCTGAGTCTGTAAGTCTGTTTGAACTTTTGCTTGCAAGTGTCAGGAGGCTCAGAGAGCCTGCGGTGTCTGGTGTGGTCAAGTGCGACGGGCAGATGTGCCTTAATGTTGAGACCGTGGGGGGATTGAAGGACGCTTCAGCACCCCCTGGAGGGAGTCAGGAAGGCTCTGCTCTTTTTGGAAACCACAAGACAATATCAGCGGGAGCCAAGTCTTGCCATAACCTGGTTTATCTGGCTCCTGCCATATGGGCAGGAGCATCTGTTGTCTGTAACTGGACCCATGTGTGTTGATTGTCTTTCTCTGTGTTATTGGACCAGGACGCCCACCCATAGCAGGGTCGAGCTGTCTGTGTGGTGATTGTTTTTCTCTGTTTGTTAATATCTCGTTCTATGTTCTTGGACTTAGACTGACAGACATTCTTTGGACATTGGATAGACTGAAAGACACATTAGTTACTCTCTGCTTCTCATCATGACCCACTTGTAGGGACTTTTGACTTGCAGGTGATCAAAGCAGTAGAGGAGAGAGTCTTTAGGCCAGGATCCCTCTGCCACCCATACCAAGACCCTGGAAAAATCTAGTGGAGGACCCCCTTCCTCCTTCATAGATAAAAGCCTTTCTTTCCCAATACCCACCTCACAGGTTCTGGCCATCAGGAAGAAAGAAGTGCGGGAGGAGAGATCTGGACCTGAGAAACTTGTGATCCTCCAAGACTCTTCAACAGTGGACCTGTTACTAAGATCCTTTTCCTCCAATCTCCCTACCCTTGCCCCCATGGTCCCACCAGTGCCAGTACCGGTTCTGGGATCCTCAACCCATATGAAACCAGGGCCATTGCATCCCCCTTCATTGGAGGGAGGAGTGGGAAGAGACCTGAGAGCCACCCCTCTCCCTTGATACCATGATGGCTGTCTCACTGAGGGCATATGGACCTTTGGAAAAGGGCAATCAGGCTATGCAACATTGGCCCTTCTCTTTGGCTGACTTGTACAACTGGAAGGCAAAACCCTCAACCTCCCTTTTTCCAAAGGGCCAGTTAATCTCTTTGAGACTGTTTTATTTATAATGCAGGAAGCCAGAAAGAATACCCCTCAGATACGGGGGCACCATCGATTGACCAGGCTGTCATGGACAGGGGGCTTTCCCTGACTAGACTTGAGACTTTAATATGGCAAAAGGTAAGGGGCACCTAGAGGTCCACCACCAGACTCCACTGGCATGTCTCTGGGAGGCTGCATGATGACCCACAAATTTGACCAAGGTACGTGGGGTTAAGCAGAGACCAGATAAGTTGCCCGTAGCCTTTCTAGATCAGCTCATGGAGGCATTCCACCAATATACACCTTATGATCCCAGCAGCAAAGAGCATAAAACTACTGTGACAATGGCTTTTATAGACCAGGCTAGTAGAGATATCAGGAAAAAGCATCAGAGGTTAGGAAGACAGGGTAAGTCACTGAGGGATTTAGTGCAGGTTGCTGAGAAAGTCTACCATAACAGGGAGACAGAGGAGAAAAGGGAGCAGAGAAAGAGAAAGAAAGAAAAGCAACAGGGAAGGAATCTACAGAGAGTCCTGACACTCAGGCTAGAAGATAAATACAAGTTGTTTGAGACCTTGGACAGGGCACCTCAGGACCTAGAATTGGTGATCTGAGGCCTTTTTTCCTTTCCCTAAGCCTGGGCTAAGACAACAGGGATGGGGAGAATCTTCCATCCATGTGGAGCTCAGAGCTCCTTGGTGTCTGTGCGCCAGTATCCCATGTTGAGGGAAGCCTGGGACGGAATCAGGCCCCACATTATCAGGCGTCTGGAACAAGGGATCCCAGTGGAAGTGCCAATTGGTTTGGAATACTTCCTTCTTGCCTGTGAAAAAACCTGGGACCCAAGACTAAGGAGGACTATCTAGAGGGGCCTAAACGCCTCTTGTAGGAGATGGGAGGATTGAGATACAGAGCCTCAGCTAAGAAGGCCCAAATCTGCCAGAGAAAAGTAAGTTTCCAGCAGACCTTTCCACCTTTATGTGGCAGAGAACAGGGGTATAGCCAAGCAAGTGCTCACTCAGCGGCGGGGCCCCTGGAAGCCACCAGTTGCCTATCTGTCAAAGAAATTAGACCCTGTTGCTGCTGGGTGGCCTGCTTGTCTATGGATAGTGGCAGCGGCGGTGTCAGTTTTAGTTAAAGATGCTGATAAATTAACTCTGGGGCAAAATCTGACCCATGCTTTGGAAAGCATTGTTCACCAGCCCCTGGATCAAAGTTTGACCAATGCCCACATGACTCATTATCAGACTCTGTTGCTAAACTCAGATCGGGTGACCCATGCTACCAGTGGCCCTCAACCTGGCCACTCTGCTACCCGGCCACTCTGCTACCCGACCCCAACCTCAATCTGCCAGCTCATGATTGTCAGCAGATTCCAGCTGAGGACTAGGGATGGTGAAAGGACCTGTCAGATCAGCTGCTCCCCGATGCTGAGGCAACCTGGTTCACTGATGGCAGCAGCCTGGTAGAGGGACAGTGCAAGGCAGGGGCCACCATTGTGGAAAGGTGCAGATTCCGGGGATGTCAGCCTAAAAGGCAGAGCTGATAGCTCTGACCAAAACCTTGGACCTGGAGGTAGGCAAAAAGACTAACATCTACATGGATAGCAGGTATGCCTTTGTCACAGCCCACATCCAAGAGGCTATATATAAAGAGAGAGGACTGCTCACTTCAGAGGGAGAAGGAATAAACAAGCAGGAAATCTTGGATCTGATGAAGCCAGCAACTGTGAGTATTATTTATTGCCCAAGACATCAGAAGAGAAGAGACTCAGTGCCCCCCACCCCAATTCCCAGCTGCCCCCACGGCAAGCACTATATGCAGACAGATGGTTTCTGTGCTGTGTCCTCCTGCAGCAGCCCCAGGCTCCCTCCCCTTCCCCTAGCATTAGAATGGCACTACCCATAAAACTCCCCCTTAATGAGGACATTCTGAGGAGACAGCAAGAGACATTCTCCCTGCCTTTGTATCTCCAAAAAAGACAACACTCCTCCTGATAACTCTCCAGGTGCCTGTCCTTGAGACCTTAGAGAAACAACAAGCTCAAGGGAGACCATGGAAAAAAGGTAAACAGAGGTCAGATCACAGACGGCCATAAAATCAGTCCTTGAACAGACACCCATTAACCTCCCCCCTCCCGCTTCAGTACCCTCTACTCCCCTTTTCTGTGAATATTCACACTATTCCTAACTATACTGTATATAAACCCAATGCTTTCTGGACTGGGGGTCGCTTGCCAGCATTCACGTGAAGTGCAAGGCCGGTAAACCGAGTTAGAACTTGAAACAATAAAAACCCTTTTTCCAGTTGCAAGGGACTTTGCAATTCTTGGGCCCTCTGAGTTTCCTGTGAACTCAGGGCACAACACTCCCACTGTCTGTAGGGTTGTAATTATATTCTTTCAAATCATCATGCGACCTTTCACCCGTGTCGGCTTCAGCAAAACATTCTTTCACCTGTCTGCCCCAACAAGACATCATTATAATCCGACTTTCCAAAGAAACCAGAAACTTTTACTTTAATATATGACTTTTTTTTTTTTTTCAAAGATAGCTTGCTGGCAGATCTCTGTGAATTTGAGGCTAGTCTGGTCTACATTCCATGCCTGCCAGACTACATAGTGAGACCTTGTCTAAGAATAAAAAAAATCTTGCCTGCTAAGAGATAATACGTTTGTTTGTTTGTTTGCTTGTTGAGACAGTTTCTCTGTGGAGCCCTGGCTGTTCTGGAACTTGTTCTATAGGCCAGTCTGGTCTTGAAAGGCATGTTGCTACCACAGCTTGGCCATGGGATAGCATTCTTTTAAATTTCCACCACTACCACCACCACCATCATCATGTTTTGAGTTAAGGTAGAGCTACTATGTAGCTTAGGCTGTCCATGAGCACATTATGTAAATCAGGCTATCCTCAAACCCAAAAGATCCATCTGCCTCTACCTCCCAAATTGTGAGATTACAGACCTGTACCACCATGCCTGGTTCTTTGTTCTGTTTTGGTTTTTGAGAAAGGGTTTCCCCTCACCTTCAATCTTTCCTATCTTTCTTTTTTTTAAAGATCTATTTATTATTTACTATTATACATAAGTACACTGTAGCTGACTTCAGACACACCAGAGGAGGGCATCAGATCTTGTTGTGGTTGTGAGCTACCATGTGGTTGCTGGAATTTGAACTCAGGACCTTTGGAAGAGCAGTCAGTGCTCTTATCCACTGAGCCATCTCACCAGCTCCAATCTTTCCTATCTTGTAAACATTTATGTGAACTTTTTCATTTCTCCTACCTGGTAAAACTTGTTTATACAAAGGTCCCAGTGCATCTGGAGAACTTGACAGCCTGAAGTGGCTGACCTTTCAATGCCTTTGCACTGATTACTTTAAAACTAGCTGATTGAAAAAGACTGTGAGGCCAGACCTCAGCAGATAGGGAAAAGATGCACTCATCTCTTACATTAGAATAATAATCAAGTGAACTTCTTGTCTTGGTCTACTTATGAGTTAGAGTTGGGTTCTATTGTACCCCCTTTTTTGGAAAAAAAAACAAATTTTTGTCAAGATATTTTTGCTTTGCTCTGTATTATTTGTGCAACACTAAGATGACCTTTTCTACTATAACATACCTCTTTAAATCAGTTATTGTTATGATTATAAAAAGATAAAGAGATATAAGAATATGTCCTATGGGGGTGCCTGGGCCCATGCCAAGGTATCCATTCCCCCTGAGAGACCAGTTCCATGATGGTATAGTATAGAATAGAGTTTATTCAGGGCATGGGGAGGGGAGTTAAGAGGGTAGTAGAGGCAAAGAAATGGGAAGGGGGGGTGGCTAGCCATGACCATGTGGATAGATGGTGAAGGGGTTGGGAATGGGGAGAGGGGGAGAACAAGAGGGCAAGAGTAAGAGAGTAAGAGAGAGAGGAGGGGACAAGCAGCCCCTTTTGTAGTGGGCCAGGCCTACCTGGTTATTGCCAGGTAACTGTGGGGGTGGAGTCCAGACAGAATACCAACAGTTATGATGATTACAATTTAAGCAAAACAAAAAGCCCAGAAAAAGCTCCAAGTAGAGAAATAACATGCTTGGTGAGGACAGGGGCATTCGAACCCCTCTTGGGCTGCTGCTGAAGCACAGGTGCATCTCATGTGGAGACTGTTAATTCCTCAACTAGTCACAGAATTGACACATAAATCTAGAAAACTCAAGAACTTCGGAATACACAAAGTATTCAAAGTAGTGAATGCAAACAGACCATGTACACATATGTTCTTAGCTCTCTTGCTCAACAAAACTCACAGGAGGCCATCATTTGGCTCACACTAGGCTTCTGCACTGGGCCCTTAGCTTGCCAGACTCAACAAAGGTGTCAACCATAAATCACGTCTCAGGCACCAAAAAGGAAACGAGGTTCTCTGACCTTTTGGGAAGTCAGAAGACGGTGGATTTCCATGAACATGACAGTAGTAGAGTCCCCAGTTCCCTAGCCTTTAATCTTTTTTTTTTTTTTTTTTTTTGAGACAGGGTTTCTCTGTATAGCCCTGGCTGTCCTGGAACTCACTTTGTAGAGCAGGCTGGCCTCAAACTCAGAAATCCGCTTGTCTCTGCCTCCCGAGTGCTGGGATCAAAGGCGAGAGCGCCACCACATCCAGCTCCTAGCCTTTAATCTTTACAGAAGAGCAACCTGGAATTGTTCGTTGTTTTTTTGTTTGTTTGTTTGTTTTTCCTTCTATAGTGTGTCTCTGCCTCACTAGAAAGTAACTTTGACTAGACCAGTCTTTTTGTTTGTAGCCCTAGCTGTCCTGGAACTCCCGGAGATCCACCTGACTCTGCTTCCCGAGGGCTGGGATTAAAGGGATAAGCCACCTCTGCCAGCTAAGAAGTGTTACAGGATGTTTAATCACACTGTGAACCCCGAGATTATGTTATTTACTGGAAACAACTGTTTTTAGATGTGGTGCGACTCAGCTTTAGCACACACCTATAATCCAAGAGCTTTCTGCTTGAATATTGTAAACAGGATTAAATAAAGTCAACTGTAAGTCAAGAGGAGGACCAAGCAAACAGCTGACAGGAAGTGAATATAGGATTATTAAGAAAAAACCAAGAGTAAACACTAGGATAGATAGAGAGACACACAGGAAATAGGGATGGGGGAACACTGAGTTGGAAGTTTTGGGGGACTAAGAGAGGGGATTCCTTCTGGGATACCAGCAGGCTTTCACACCAGTATCTAGTTCTGGAGTCTTCATTGGTAAAATCCAACAATTGAGATTTTGTTAACAAAAAAGAAAAAAGAAAAAACAAAGCTGGGTGTGGTGGCTCATGCCTTTAATCCTTGCACTCGGGAGGCAGAGGCAGGCGGATTTCTGAGTTTGAGGCCAGCCTGGTCTACAAAGTGAGTTCCAGGACAGCCAGAGCTATATAGAGAAACCTGTCTCGACAAAAACAAAACAAAACAAAAAACAAACAGACAAGACCAATCTTATTTCTACCTTTTGCTTTTTTCCCTTTAGATCTTCCCTCTCTTTCTTTCTTTCTTTCTTTCTTTCTTTCTTTCTTTCTTTCTTTTTGTTGTTATTGTTGTTTGTCTGTTATTTATTTGGGGAGGTTGCAGGTCGGCTATGAGGGGATGAGTAGGATGGGGTTACATGATGTCAAACAAGGAATCAATAAAAAGAAAAAAAAAGGAGAGGTCACATTTTCATGGCCAAAATATAAGAATAAACTTATAAATAGCTACTAGTAAGGTAATGAGCTAGGAAATTAATTCTTTCTAGTATTGCTTTGAAAATATACACCTAGGCTATTAAAAGAAATTCCAACTCCTTCCCAAGGCATTGTTTAACTTAGACTCTTCAGTCATCATCTACAGTTGGCTTAATGGTCACTCCTCTTCTTATCTGACTCCAACCAATTAAATGCCAGTGTTTCTCAACTCTTCTGCTAAGGGCATTTTTTGTTTTTCTCCTACTTCTGTGCACACAGGACTGGTCAAAACAATTTTGCCCAAATCAGCCTTGACAGCACTAACTCTCCTTCCTGTTGACAGGGATCCTATGTTGACCATAAGCACTTTATTCTTAGACAGCTTTTGGACCTTGGCTGCTTTCTTGTCTCCTTCAGTATGTACACCCAGAAGATGTTTAAGCAGGAAATAGGAAATTTCCAGTTCTGTGAAAATTTCAGGTAACGCTCTAACTGCCCCAAGCACTTTTCCCACCATTCTGCCAGCTCAGCACACACTGGGGCCGATCTTTGTTCCAACTCCAGGGAGACCACCTGGGGCAGCATACTAAAGATCATTATGTTCCCCCCAAAAAGTGACACAATTTTGGAAAAGGTTGGTTTACACATGAGTTTTCCTTCACTATCTTTGGACATAATACCAGGTCTGACGTCTATCTCCTGGCCTACCTTTAACACTCCTCTTAGAATACTACCACCAGCTACGCCTCCCTTAAGGTCATCGACTTCACAGCCAGGTTTGTTGACATCAAATGAACTGATGACAATGAGACGGGGCTCTGAAGTAAAGTCTCTTGGGGCCACTGGAATTTTCTTCACTATGAACTCATAGACAACTTTAATATTATACTTCAGATGAGCAGAAATTGGAATAATTGGTGCCCCTTCTGCTACCGTTCCTTGCACAAATGTGAGAATTTGCTCATATTGTTCCTTAGCCTGACTTTCTTTTACCAGATCAATTTTATTCTGTAAGATCAAAATATGCTTGAGTTTCATGATTTCTATGGCAGCCAGGTGTTCGGAAGTCTGGGGCAGAGGGTATGATTCATTACCAGCTATCAACAGAAGAGCTGCACACATCACTGCTGCGCCGTTCAGCATCGTAGCCGTCAAAATATCATAGCCAGGACAGTTAACGAAAGAAAGATGCCTGACTAATTTGAAGTTCCCTTTGGTCCCCAGAATGTCTGTAGGAAACTCATCTGGTGTACTGCTTCCACATGATATATAATAACATTCTGGTCTAGGACAACTTGGGTCATCAAGTTTATAAGTCTCAGCATTAGCATGTCCAAGCTTGATGGTAATGTTTCTTTCTAGCTCATTTTTGAATCTGACAGTGTGAACTCCAGAAATAGCCTTCACCACAGTGGTGTCAACTTGGTAACATCCCCCAGCCATGTCAACATCCCCCAGCCATCTTGCTAAGAGAGAAAAGGACATATCTTCCTTTCCATCTGCTCAGCTATCTTATTGTGGGATGAAGGCTGCCTAAATTAGAATTACAAATAAGTTTGCATCTTTCAAATTAAATTTGGCATCACAGTGGCCCAGGGGTCCAGTGACCCCAATGAACAAAGTAGGAAATCCTGACCCATGCCACTGACATGAAGCAACCTGGCAAACATCAGTTTAGACAGTCATGGGACAAATTCCAAACAAAGAATGTTGATGGTTCTGACTGCTAGAGAAGAACTGGAGATAGGTTCTCTAGGGCATGGGCATTACGGATTTGCATGAAGAGCTTTCCAGATCCAAAACGCAAAACTGCTGGTCCATAACACCACATAACTCAACAGGTTAAAAGGTAATCTGTGTTATTACTTGTACTTTATCATACATAAAAGTACAAAAATAAAATAAAATTAATAAAAAGACTTAAGCATAGTGGCCTTTAATCCCAGCACTTGGGAGACAGAGGTAGGGGATCTGAGTTTGAAGCCAACATGGTCTACAAATAGAGTTCCAGAATAGCCAGAGCTACACAGACAAACCTTGTCCCCCAAATCCAACAAAACAAACACCTCCTTCCATGGGCTCAGAAACACACGAAAAAACCACGACCACCCTTATCAACCGAAGGGCGGGGCCTCTGGGGGCGGGCTCCCGCACACTTCCGCCTTCATATCTGGCCCCGCACTTTAAGTACCCGGAAGCGGCTTCTGGTTTGCGTATTTCCGCTGGAGAGTTGAAGTCAGCGCGGCGCGCACGGGAGTTGACGTTTAAGCTGCAGGAGCTGGGGAATCCGACGGCGGTGCTGCTTTGGGTTGCTCTGCTCCGCGCCACTGCGCTTGCGCAGAAGCCGACCCTACCCCCGGCATTCCCCGCGGCCTTCAGATGCGCCGGCGGCTTGCTACAGCTGCTGCTCCCGGCGAAGCTCGACGAGAGCGCTTCTTCGGACGGGGCAGCGCTCTTCCCGAGCCGGCTAACGGCGATGCTCCTTCGGTGAGCTCTGACCCTCTATCCCCAATCTCTGGCCTCGCGCCCACCTGGATCCCCTTGGCACGGGCGCTCGGGTTTCCTGCTTCTCGCTGGTACCGTGCTCGGGCGGTCCTAGGGTCTCAGTAGGCTCCTGCCTTCCAGGACTGCAACTTTCTGTTTTAGTGTTTCCCACGCTCCTTGCTCTCCGGCCTTGAAGTCCAGCCAGGCTTGTGGCACCAGTTCTAGTGTTCAGATGAGAAATATATATTCTGGTTTTATCATGCAGAGTTTGTGGTTGGCAGTCACTACCCAGACCTGCGTTTCCCGAGCTTCGGGTCTTCCAGGTGTGTCCCAATTTGCAGCCTTGCTAGTCGAGTATAGATAAGAATGCATATCAATCAGCAGGTTGTAGGTGGTTAGTTAGTCGTGTCGCAATGTCACAAGGTTGAATGCCTCTAGGCGCAACTTTTGTGATAGCTGTTAAAATAATTTATCTTTTTTTTTTTTTTGGAGACGGTTTCGCTTTTGTAGCCTGACTGGCCTCAACTTGTGCTGACCCCTTTGCCTCAGTCACCCGAACGTTAAGATTAGTTAGGCTTAATCTTTTCTCTTTTAAAATGTAATCTCTTTCTATGTTAGTTTGTAGAAGTGATTCTAGATACTGGTTCTTTGGCAGGAAAACGATTTGGAAATCCTTTCTCTGTTGCTTGCCTTTTAATCTTTCTAACTCCCTTTTAGAATCAGAAACTCTTTGTTGGTTTCATTAACTGTTGTTTTGTTTGGCTTGCTTTTTAACTATCCCAAACGATTTTTGACATAGCTTTGTAGTCAAAGGTGGTGTATTGGTTAACTTCTCAACTTGACGCGATCAAATAATTTGGGGAAGAATGTTTCAGGGGGTTATTTAGTTCAGGTTGGCTTGTGGGCATGCCTGTAGGGAGTTGCCTTGATTAGCTTAATTGATACGAGCGGACCCAGATTTGGGGTCCTGGACTATGGAAGATTAGAGAAAGCTAGGTGAGTTCTAAAACTGTATTAGTTAATTCTTCTGCTTTTGACTATGATATAACTAGCTGCCTTGACTTTCGCACAGCACAGGACAGTAACTTGGAATCATAACCTAGATAAGCCTTTCTTCTCTAAACTGAATTGATTTTTGGGGGGTGGAGGTTGGAATTTTATCATGCAGCAGAGATGAAACCTGGCCTTGAACTTTTTTGATGATCTTTATGTTTTTGAGACTGAGCCTATTGCCCTGGCTGTTTGGGTCTTGGCTGGCCTGGATCTTTGGTTTTTTTTTTTTTTTTTGGGTTTTTCGAGACAGGGTTTCTCTGTGTAGCCCTGGCTGTCCTGGAACTCACTTTGTAGACCAGGCTGGCCTCGAACTCAGAAATCCGCCTGCCTCTGCCTCCCGAGTGCTGGGATTAAAGGCGTGCGCCACCACGCCCGGCTTTGGCCTGGATCTTAAAGAGTTGTGCTACCATACCTGGCCTGGCCTTAAAGTCTTGCTGCTTTTGTCTCTGCCACTCAGTGCTTGGATTATAGACCTACCCAGGAGTTATTCTTGGAAAACTGTATTTACTGCATGTGTATATGAGTGTAGACCGGCGCGTGTACCACTCCTTATATCAGGACAACTAGCCAGGTAGGTCCTCTCCTCAGGCCATACTGATCTAGGGGATTAAACTCAGGTGTTATTAATCACCATTACCAGGTGAGCCATCTTGCTTTTTTTTTTTTTTTCTTTTAAAGATTTATTTATGAGTACTTTGTAGCTGTCTTCAGACACCAGAAGAGGGCATCAGAACCCATTACAGATGGTTGTTAGCCACCATGTGGAATTGAACTCAGGACCTCTGGAAAAGCAGAGAATAGTAGTACTCTTAACCACTGAGCCATCTCTCCAGACACACACACACATGCCCCAACTTTTTTCTTTTAAAGATGGTGTTTTCTGTGTTCTGTGAACAGAGCCTGCCTGCCTCCCGTGAGTTTATGAAGAAAATTTAATCCTATAGACTTTAAATTTAATTTTTTAAGTAATTTAATTTTAAACATTTTTTTGTTTGTTTGGCTGGTCCAGAACTAGATAAGTAGATTAGCCTGCCAGATCCTACTGCCTCTCCCTATCATGTCCTGAGATTAAAAGTGTCTATCAGGGCTGGAGAGTGGCTCAGGCTGAGTTCCAGCAGCTCTTCCAGAGGGACTTAAGTTGTAAGATGTGTACCACCACACCCATCATAACCCATCTTTTTGTTTTTGTTTTTGTTTTGTTTTTCGAGACAGGGTTTCTCTGTATAGTCCTGGCTGTCCTGCACCATTACTTTTCTCATAAAAATGTGTTGTTGTGACAGCCAAGGCTACAACAGTGAGATCCTGTTTAAGGGAGGAAAAAGAAAACAACTGTTTTATGGGATCCTATTTCTGATTGTATTCTGTTCCTTTGAGCAGTACGTTCACCCTTGGGGTAAGGGTAACAACTCAAGCACCGTGCGCATGTACGTTTTAAAATGGCATTCAAACTGTATCCCAGGTCTGTTAAGATAATCAAATTGGCCGGGCGGTGGTGGTGCATGCCTTTAATCCCAGCACTTGGGAGGCAGAGGCAGGCGGATTTCTGGGTCCGAGGCCAGCCTGGTCTACAAAGTGAGTTCCAGGACAGCCAGGGCTACACAGAGAAACCCTGAAATCCTGTCTCAAATAATAATAATAATAATACAATTGATTATAGTTTTGGTTTTTTTCCTACTTCTTTGGTAGTTTCCCTTGGGAAACACAAATAGGTCTGTTCACCCTCAAGGAGGATGATTATATTAACTTGACGCCTAGGATGGGCCTCTGGACCTGCCTGTGGGGAACTTTTATAGTTTATCTTGAGACTTTTCTAGTTTATTTCCCTTTGTGTCCATGACAGGCCTTTGGATCACCAAGATCCACCCACCCATCCCTCAGCCACCACACCCAACTGGGGAGATTTTCTTACTTGGTTAGAAGAGGAAAGTTCCGCCTTGAATGTGGGTAGCACCACTTCACTAACTGGACTGCAGCAAATGAAAAGGAGAGAGAGGGAACAGCCTAGGCTGCCGTGAGGGCTTGGTGGGTCTGTTGTAGCAGTGCGGTGGCCCTCCCTCCTTATCACTGCCGTGCGCCTGGCTGTTACTGTGCTGTTTGCTTACTTTGTAGTCCTGACTACAGAATCAAGATTATCTCTCTTGATAGCGGTGGGATGATCTGAAGGGAGGATTCACGCCATTCGGGAGCCAAACCACAGCAGTAGCTATGGATGCTTTTTTATTTCTTACCATCTGTCTGTCTCTGTCCTTATCAATTTATTTTATTTCTTTTTTATTTTTCAAGACAGGGTTTCTCTGTAGCCCCGGGCTGTCCTGCAACGGTCTCATTTAGATCAGGCTGGCTCTGAACTCAGATCCACCTGTCTCTGCCTCCCGAGTTTGGGATTAAAAGTGTGCGCTGCTCCATCAGGCTAAGTTGGGGAGTGATGAGCTCAGCACAGTAGAATGTTTTCTTTATCAGCAACTTTTCTCGTTGCTGTGACAGGCAGCTTAAGGGTTTGTTTAGGCTTGCAGTCTGAAGGGATACAGCCCACCCTGATGGCAGGCGTATGGGCTGAAGCTCAGCGGATCACATTTCTCGTTCATGAGGCAGACAGGGTTTCTCTGTGAAACCCTGGCTGTCCTGGAACTCACTCTGTAGACCAGGCTGGCCCCAAACTCAGAATCCGCCTGCCTCTGCCTCCCAAGTGCTGGGATTAAAGGCGTGAGCCACCACTGCCCGTCTGGCTTTTCACCTTTTCATCAGTCTGGAAGCGCAGTCCAAGGGTTGATAATGCATACGTTTCAGGGTTGGTTAGACTTCTCCTAGGTGACCCTCGGTGAATACTGACTGTCACAGAGGTCATTGCTTGCCCTGCCCCTTCTCCCTGCACTGCATGTGGCTTTAGCATGCTCTCTGATTCAGTCACTCAGTAGCAGGCCGTCTTGGGGCCATCTGTTTGTCAGGTGCCAGTGACCTTCAGAGACGTGGCTGTGTACTTCTGCAGGGAAGAATGGGAGTGTCTCAGTCCTAGCCAGAGGACCCTCTACCGGGATGTGATGCTGGAGAACTTCAGGAACTTAAACGAACTGGGTAAGGGCTTGTCTTAAGTCAGGGTTTCTATTCCTGGACAAAACATCATGACCAAGAAGCAGTTGGGGAGGAAAGGGTTTTTTCAGCTTACATTTCCACACTGCTGTTATCACCAAAGAAAGTCAGGACTGGAACTCAAGCAGGTCAGGAAGCAGGAGCTGATGCAGAGGCCATGGAGGGATGTTCCTTACTGGCTTGCTTCCCCTGGCTTGCTCAGCCTGCTCTCTTATAGAACCCAAGACTGCCAGCCCAGAGATGGTCCCACCCACAAGGGGCCTTTCTCTCTTGATCACTAATTGAGAAAATACCCCACAGCTGGATCTCATGGAGGTACTTCCCCAACTGAAGCTCTGTGATAACCCCAGCCTGTGTCAAGTTGACACATAAAACCAGCCAGTACAGGGCTGCATGTTAGTTTCTGGAGCTTAGTGGGTCCTGGCTAAAGACTCCTGTGCTGTGTCTGATCTTGTCTGGGGTAGCCTGACTTTCCCTCAAACCCTTGGGACCCCTCGGGGGCTTCTGTCAACATGTGTGTGTTCACATGTAGGCATGCATACTTCTGTCTCCTTGCAAGCTTTCTCTGTCTTCTTCATTCCTACTTCCAAGAAGATTCTCCAGGACACCTACAAGGGCTGGCCAGGCTGCTGGGTTCTTGTGCTGCCCAGAGCTACTCTTAGTCCTGGCCTTATATTTGTTGTCTACACAAATCAGATCCCATTTCTCTCTCTTTTGGAAAGGATGCTGTAGCCGGAGACCGGGCCTTATTTCCCGTCTGGAACAATGGGATGAGCCATGGGTTGATGACTGGGACAAATCTGAGTTTCCAGAAGGACAAAAAAATTTCTGCCCAGGTAAGCGAGATGAGCTCTTCCCACTCTCAGACACAGTAAGAGAATGGGTGCTTCACATCTGCCACTAAGCTCTGACGGCGGAGTGTGTGTGTCTGTGTCACTGTCCCTTGTGAGGTTGTACCTGAAAAGAGGTGTTTGAGAGAGGGAGGCAGTGTCCTAGTACTGTCTGAGCCTAGGAGTGGCTGGGATTAGACTGTTATATCCATTCAGCAAGGCATAGAGGAGAGAGGTCATGCTCTGGGTTTGTGACAGGGAACAGATTCTCTACTTCACATGTGTTTGCTCATTTGTAGAATTAGAATAAAGTCCTGGCTCTTTCCTTAAGATATTTATTCCCAGTGGTGGTCATGAGGGGGTTTTCTCTTTGCTATGGTGGGCATGGAACCCAAGGCCTCAGGTAAGCAGTTGTTGGGCTACAACTCAGCCCGGGATCCTGTCCCCCCCCTCCATGTCCTGCCTGCACACCTCCAGACAAGGTTTCTCTGTGTGGCCCTGACTATCCTGGAACTTACTCCATAGAACAGGCTGGCCTTGAACTCAGAGATCCACCTGCCTCTGCTTCCCTAGTGCTGGGATTAAAGGCGTGCGCCACTACTGCCCGGTAACTTTGATCTTAATAAGATCTACCTGCCTCTTTCCAAGTGCTGGGATTAAAAGACTTGTGCCACAACCCAGCTCGAGGCTCACTTTTAAGTCTCCCATTGTTAGCTTGGCTCATCTGTGCACACTGAACACATTTTCACACCACTTTTCTTTGACTCCCTAAGTAGATTGCGTTGATTTGACTCTTGGTAGCTTTTGCTCACCGTCTGTTGGGTGGTGTTTTATAAGTTGATCTGTATCTGGACCAGTTCTGTGTAAATGTATCTATTCCTCCACAGGAGGCAGAAAGGTGGCTTCAGCACCCGGGAGGACCCATTCGTGGATAGGAGCTGGGAGAGGGGCTACCTTGAGGAAGAATGTCCTGACTTCCGGTAAGGTGCGCCTTCCCAGAGCTACCTCTGGGAGGAGAATGGACAAAAAGGAAGCTCTCCAGAACCGGATGTATGGAAAATCCTGCAGGAAGCAGCCAGACCTCAAGGAGCAGGGCCAGAGTGGCCCGGAGGGACAGCCATTTATCTGTGGCATCTGTGGGAAGGCCCTGAGCTGCCACAGCCGGCTGGCCGCTCACCAGACAGTCCACACGGGAACCAGGTCTTTTAAGTGTCTCGAGTGTGGCCGGACGTTCCGCTGGGCTTCAAACCTTCTGCGCCACCAGAGGAATCACACAAGCGAAAAGCCCTTTTGCTGTGAGCTCTGCGGGCAGGCCTTCAGCTTGAAGGACCGCCTGGCGCAGCATCGAAAAATCCACACCGAACACCGGCCCTACGAGTGCAGCGACTGTGGGAAGGCCTTCAAGCAGAAGTCCAACCTCCTGCGGCACAAGCTGGTTCACACCGGGGAGAAGCCTTTCTACTGCGACACCTGCGGCAAGGCCTTTCGGACTAAGGAGAACCTCAGCCACCACCAGCGGATTCACAGTGGAGAGAAGCCCTACACCTGCGGGGAGTGCGGCAAGGCCTTCAGGTGGCCCAAGGGCTTCAGCATCCACCAGAGGTTGCACTTGACCAAGAAGTTCTATCAGTGTGAGCAGTGCGGAAAGGGCTTCCGCCACCTGGGCTTCTTCACGCGGCATCAGAGAACTCACGGGCGAGGAGAAGTGTAGCGCCTCCGGTGGGCATCTGGGCCTTCCCTGTTCTCGGCTGTGGGGGAGACTGCAGCAGGTGCCCTCAAGCCGAGGCCACATACACGACCTGTGAACCAACCGGCAGTTTTCATTTTTTTTTTTTGCAACTCTCCGAGGAAGTTCTGACACTGGGGAGGGATCAGCTGTTCCTTTGGTGCTCCTTGCCTCTGGCTGTCGGCTAAGGAATCTGCCCCGTCCCGAGTGTCACTTGTACGCACTTTAACTCTTCTCCCTCCCAGCTCTTCTGCCCTGTCCTCTGTGGGAGGGAGGTTTGAGGCTCTAGCAGAAGCCAAGCTTTACTGTTAGAGCTGACATGATGGCCCAGAGGGCAAAGGCCTGCAAAGCCCAATAATTGAGTTTGATTCCCAGGGATCCATATGATGGGAAGGGGGAACCAAATGCTCTAAGCTGTCCTCTGACTTCCCTCATGTGTGTGTGTGTGCACACAGACACAATAAATACATAACTCAATGAGAGAAGCCTCTTCTTCAGCCTCGGCAGGTAGCTATAGAAACAGCCTAGGTAGCGGGCTACAGAAAGACCTGGATGCAGGCTGGGGCAGCTTGTGGGGAGTAAGCTTCTACTCCAGCGCCCTCAGTGGTGTGTCTCCCGCACTTTGTTCTGCTAGAGATACTGGATCTTTCTTCTATTTATTTGGTTTGGTTAAAGTATAACCAGGTTGTTTCCCAGCAGCACTGGGTCACTGCCAAGAAGGTGGATGAGCCTTCGCCTCACATACGGTCCTTTGTACCAGAGGAGAGTCTAGTGCTGGCCAGGGAGGGGCAGCTGGAACCTCTGCTTCTGGCCATGTTGAAGGCTGGATGCTTCTCAGTGATCCTGTTTCTCTGTACAAGGTCATGAATTGTAGAGATGGCTGCCAAGCCGGGTCCATTCACAGCTGCTTTGTCCCTTCAGGAATGAGACCCCGCTGTACTATCACAGGCTGTAGCTAATGTAGTGCTGGCCGTCAGGGGGGGCTCGAGATGTATAGGTCAGATCTGTTGCCTAGAAACATGGCCTCACCTGTCACTGCCCTAGGTGTTCCTCTTTCAGCTCCGACCCTGGTGCGTAGGGTCATGCCCCTAGAGTTAGGCTGGGTCTTCCAGCAGTGCAAGGTGGCCACATGTACCACAGGGCGTCTTCAGTTCTAAATCAGCATGTCAGCTTTTTAGCTAGCGATTGGTCTACCAGGTGGAGCTCATGGATATAGCCCTGCATTCTACAAGCTGATCAAGGGGTCAAGCACGTTTTCCCCTTAACAAATCAGGTTATCTCCGGATCTGATGACAGAGTATGGTTTTAAAGAATTTCAGGGGGCAGGAGAGATGGCTCAGCAGTTAAGAGCATCTACAGCTCTTCAGAGAATCCAGGTTCACATCCCAGCACCCACATGACGGCTTACAACAGTGTGTAACTCCAATGCCAGGGGATCCTACACCGTTTACTGGCCTCTAGACAGAAGGCCACACATGTGATGTACAGATGTACATGCAGGCAGAGCACCCACACATAAGTTTCTTTTTTTTCTGTGTAGCCCTGGCTATCCTGGAACTCACTTTGTAGACCAGGCTGGCCTTGAACTCAGAAATCCGCCTGCCTCTGCCTCTCAAGTGCTAGGATTAAAGGCGTGCGCCACCACACCCAGCCGTAGTTTCCTTTTTTTAAAGTTCCAGTTAACAAATGCAGTTTGTGGGAAATGGGAACCAGAAGATAGACCACCCAGTATGTATGTCAGGTGGAGCTGAGGGATGGCCTTGATCTTAAGCCACGCAAGGTTGCTTTTAAGATTTTAAAAAATGTTTATGTGTATGAGTCTGTTACCTACATGTATGCAATATGTGTGCCTGGTACCCACAGATATCTAGAGAGACTATGTTTGTAGTTCCAACATTGGCACTGTTAAGTCTGTGGCAGTTTGTCTGAGTTTACTTCTGTAAGTCAGGAGGCTGCACTTGGATAAACGAATGCACGTTCACCTTCCACCTAAGGGCTGCCAGACAGCTAGGTGTCTGTGCCATGTCCAGTAGATGGAGCTGGGAGGGCTTTCATAGGTAGGAGTGGACAGAAAGGCCGGCTGTGGAATGCTTACCTTGTATCTGAGGAGCGGGCACCTTGACTTGAGTAGACTTGCTTATAACTCTGGAGATTGAACCAGCTAGAGCTGGGTAGGCGCCACTGAACTGCCTCCCTGCCCAGATGAGACAGTCACATTGTCCAGGCTGATCTTGAATTTTCCATCCTCCTGCCTCAGTCCCCAAGAGGCTGGGACTACAAGCCTATACCACCAGTCCCTTGAGTGCCTCTCCAGACCAGCTGGCCTCTACCTGGTTTAGTGTGTGTGTGTGTGTGTGTGTGTGTGTGTGTGTGTGTGTGTGTGTGTGTGTGTGTGTTTGGCAGAGAGTGAACTGACTGCAGACGCTGCCTCTGACCTTCATACTCGGCAATACTCACACCATATATTGTTCGCTGTGTGTCCATTTTGGAGATTCTTAAATCCACAGGAACTCAAGGTAGAAGACCTTCTCAGCACAGGTCCATCCTTAACAGTCAGCTTGAGTTTATATCTGGTACCTACATTGTGGGCTCTCTAAATGACATAAAAAGAATTGGCTCTTGAGTGACTTGATGATGGAATCTAAAGCTTGAAAAGGCATCCTTGAAGTGCCAACCACTCCACAGTACTGTGGAAACCTGGGATCCACTCACATGGATGATCATGGATGATCATCCTTGGGTGATCGTGGATGTCTGGGATCACCTCTCCACCTGAGTAGAGTTGACACTTGACACTGCCCTGTCCCTGCCTCAGTGTACTTGTTAGGACATTTGACAACCTGCCTCACTTTGCATTGCTAGATGGGACTTACAGAGATAGTTCCCATTTCAAATCTGAGGGGATGATAAACCTGAACCTACAGTGACCCATTTGTCTCCCAGAGCGCTCACTGACTTAACCTAGCACCAGAAGGAACCACTGGAGCTTAGAATGTTGTTGGTTTTTGTTTTGTTTTTGTTTTTTTTTGGTGGGGGGGTGGGGTTTCACAGCTTGGGGTATCCTTCATTAGAGGGACTGGGAAGACACAGATGGCCAGTAGCACTTTACCCCTGCTGTATCCTAATTACAACTTCAGTATCATTTTCTCTCACTTGTCAGAGACCATCTCTTCCTGTGTAACCCGGGCTAGTCCTGAACTTGATTTTTTTGCTGCCTCAGCTCAAGTGCTGGGGTCACAAACTTGCACCGCCAGGGCCTCTGTAGCAGCTTGGCCAACTCAACCTTCCTGATGCTCCTTTAATACAGTTCCTCATGTTGTGATGACCCTCAATGACAAAATTATTTTGTTGCTACTTTACAACTGGAGCTTTGCTACTCTTGTGAATCGTAATATAAAAACCTGTTTTCCAGTGGTGTTAAGTGACCCCTGTGAAAGGGTCATTTGGCCCCTAAAGGGCCACAGGTTTGACAACCACTGATCTGCAATGTCCTGAAGCTTCATTTAGCAATTGCTGTGGGCCAACCGTCCCCAGTACCCCTTACAGCTCTCATGCCTTCTCAGTCCTCACACAAAGCCCCATACAAAGGAAGAGGAGAAACCATCCTTTTTGTTTAAAAAGGTTTAAAAAGAGGTGAGAGGGGACCTGAGTGTCTCATGGTCTTTGCTGTGGTAGTTGCTTCTCTGTTGCTGTGGTAACACAGCAAGGCCAACAGCAGCTTAAGGGAGAGTTTATTTTGACTTAGTTCCAGAGAGAGTCTACCATGTCGGGGAAGCATGACAGCAGGCAGGCATGGCTGTAGATGCAGGAAGCTCAGAACACTCATACATCCTCAACCACTCACACTAAGCAGAGGCAACACTGAAAGCATGATGGGGTTTTTAATGGAAACGTCTGCCCCCAGAGACTTCCTCCAACGAGGCAACGCCTCCCAAAAGGCACCACTACCTAGAGGCCAAGGGCTCAAGACATCAAAGCCTCCGGGAACGTTTCTCATTCCGTTCACCACAGAAGATGTGGTGTTCACCCAACATTGACAACCACAGAGTTCAAAGGAAGGATTCCACCCAAATGTAACCTGCTGAACCAATATTTTACTTAGTTTATGGAGAAGCTTCACACTGAGTCCCACCTTCAGTTAACACCCCACCTATATTATACACTCCAGCACTTGTGGGAACTGCCTGCAGCTGGCGCAGTATCAGACAAGGTTGGGCGCTGGCAGCAGGGAGTGGCCTGATTTTAGATATGGTCTGATGACCTACCCTCTTTTCTGAAAATGTTGCTAGGCGTGAGTTGGCGAGGATGTTTGGGTAGCCAACTCAAATGGTGGTAGTAATACCTAGTGAGTGTTTCACACTTAAACTGTAGCATCTGAGGGTTGGGAGATGGCTCACTGGATAAAGCAGTGCTATGCGTGGATGAGGTTCCAAGTTTAGCACCCACACAGTAAGCTGGATGAGCATGTGGTCCACCCATAATGGTAGAGACAGGATTCCTGGGGGCAAACCGGCTAGCTGGGCTAGCTTAGTCTGGTCAGCCAGAGACCTCACTAATACAGCAGACGGCGATCAGAGAAGATACCCTGGTGATGTCAAATTCCGGCCTTCACAAACACACTCACAGGTATGCAAATATACATCCAGACACACGTGGCACAGAGAAGATTCCAGTGTCTGATGTTAGATATGATGGAAGAGGTCTAGTTTCTAAGCAGGTCACAAGACTGCTCTTGGACAGCAAGACACACCCACTCATGGTCTACATGATTCTCTCTTCATTCTGCAATTCTGGAGGCCCTGCAACCTGACCGTTAGATCTTCTAAGATTCCATGTAGGGAGCTGGAGAGGCGGCTCAGTGACAAGCATTTGCTGTTCTTGCTGAGGACCGGGGTTTAGTTCCAAACACCCACAAAATGAATGGCTCACAAATGTCTGTAACTCCAGTCCCTGGGAATTGGACACCCCCTTTCACCTCTGCAGGCACCAGACATGCATATGGTACACACATATACTCAGAGGTAAAACACCCATGCACATAAAAATCTCAAGAAGTCTTTAAAGATGTAATTTTTGTATATGGGTTTGCATGTACCTGTGATGGCATCCGGTCTGAGCACCATGTGGGTGCTTTTCTTTTTCTTTATTTGTGAGACAGGTTTTTTTTTTTTTTTTAAAGATTTATTTAGTTTGAGGCCAACCTGGTCTACAGAGTGAGTTTCAGGACAGCCAGGGCTACACAGAGAAACCCTGACTCAAAAAAAAGAGAATTATTTATTTTATGTATATGTGTACACTGTAGCTGTACAGATGTTTGTGATCCTTCATGGGGTTACTGGGAATTGAATTTTTAGGACCTCTGCTCGCTCAGTCCCTGCTTGCTCCAGCCCAAAGATTTATTTATTATTATACATAAGTACACTGTAGCTGACTTCAGACGCACCAGAAGAGGTCATCAGATCTCATTATGTGTCCCATCCAGCAGGACCAAGTTATTTCCATGGGTAGAGGGGGACCAAGGCCTGAAAAAGAAATGGGCGGGGAAAGAAGAGGAGACCAAGCATTGGAAGGATTTGTCAAGGTCTGATTTTACTAAGGCACAATACCCAGTTATATACATACACACACTAAGAGAAAGGGAATAAGGAGGGGCTAGGGAGGGAGAACAGAGACTTCAGGGCGAAGGACATATGGGAGGAGGAGGAGGACAGCCTTGGGATGCCTTGTGATTTATCCCAGGATGCTGGAAGATGTCTTGTGATTGATCTCAGGATGCTGGGAGATGTCTTGTGAGCAATCTCAGGAAGTTGGCACCTTGCTTAACAGCCTTAGGTGTTTATCTAAGATAAGGCTCTGCTGGCTCTCAGGATCAGCCTTGAAAAGGAGGGGGCAGTTTGGCTCTTTATGGTGGGAACCATTGAAAGCCTGGCTTCCCACATCTCCCCCTTTTTTCTTTATTAAAGTTGGGGGGTGGCTTTACAAGGAGGGTTGGTAGAGGGCTGTGTCTTAGGCTATGTGACATGCACCCATGTCCAGTACCGTGAAGACCACGCTCACGGAGACCCATTACGGGTCTGTGGAAACCATGGGGCAAGGCCTCGTGTCTTAGGCTATGTGGGTGGCATACACTTTCTTGGCGCCATGGCCCTAGCACGAATTGTGTGTACCCAAGTAGTGAACCCACAGTATTTCCGTCATAGAGTAACCTTGCAGCCTAATGGTGGTCTTTATTTGCAGTGTGCACCTGGCTCATGGCACCACACTACTCCCATCATAGGCAACCCCACAGCTTATGGCCCTCAGTCACTATTAGGAGCCAAGAGCCACTCTCCATATTACAGGCGTCTCCACAGCCTGCGGAACCAAGAGAGCTCTGTGTCTGCAGCAAGGGTGGAAAATTGAAGGCCAACAACTGCTCTCTCTGCATCGGTGGAGGAGGGTCCTCGGCTGAGTCTAGGATGTCTACTCGGTGGTAGTGGACTGCGGCTGGTTTGTTCAAGGCAGAATCAATCTGTGACTTAACAAAACTGGTTAATCTGTTAAAGGCCCAAGGTCCAAAAGACAGAAGCAGCAAAATACTCATCAGGGGTCCCAAGAGGTTGGGAAGTAAGGTGGACAGCCAAGGAGAAGTAGAAAACCAATTTTGATACCAAGATTCATGTTTTTCTCTATTGTGTTTTCTTTCTTCTAAGCTACTTTTGACTTTCTCTACGCTATCTTGGACTAGGCCAGTCTTGTCAAAATAAAAGCAACATTCTTCTCTGAGGGCTGCACAGAGCCCTTCCTCTTGCAGGAACATTAAGTCAAGGCCTTGTCTATTCTGCAGTACTACTTCAGATAAGGAGACTAAAGAATCTTTTAGGTTCTCTAAGCCTCTCTGTAGTTCTCGAATATCTCTATCTACGGTATGGGTGAGCTGAGTATATTGCTGTTGGGAGGTGACCAGATGCCTGTCCCTGCTCTTGTAGCTCCCAAACTAAGGATCACTGCCAAATTCATTTGCCAAATTCACTGCAGAGATAGGCTCCCTCTTGTCTTGAGGCAGGTTAGTGCCTCTTTCCCAAAACTAGAGGAGGTCTCCTGCATGGTGCACCGTTGACTTTGGGAGTAGTTGAACTAAGACACAGTAATCTCTGTTATGTAAAAAGGTCTGGGTAATTACATAGGTAGCAAGTCCAGTGGAGCATGCTAAATAAGTACCATTAGGCACCTTAAGGTATATAGAGGTGGTATTTACAATAGTAGTCTGATTGAAAACCTCTAGCAAGGCCAGAGGGGGGAGCATGGAAGGCCCCAAAAGGCATGAGCCCAGGCCTGACACTTGGCTCAGTGTGAGCTCTTTGTTAGTCTCAGGGTGTCAGCCAAGTTTACTGGTATCATTGGTGCAATAACTGATCCAAATATTGCCACTCCTTCATAAAAGGGGGGTTAGGGGAAAAACACACCCAGCATTCTTCATATTGGGTAGCATTGGCTGCATGCATAGCAGCAATGGAAGCATTGGCCGTGGATAGAATTAATTCTGCTGAGGAGGGGGATCCAGCACGCAGGGTGGGCTGAAATATGTTAGGCCTTGACGAACCCAGGGTAATAGCCTGTGGGAGACTTGGCCTTTTTTGCATTAGGGGATATAGGACAAGATTGAAGCCTATAGCGGCTGACCTTAGAGATGGGGTGGTCTTAAGCAGTTGGATTTTAAAAGTTACCCCGTAGTATCTGTCCTCTTTATAAAGGCATAGGCCCCATTCAGCCCCTCGTGTGTTCTCCCAATGAAAGACCTTTCCCTTATTAGTAAAGGTAATTTGCAAGGTGTTACACCAGGAGTCACACTGTGAATTATACTGGGTGGGTCCCAAATAGGGCTGCCCCTCAGTTGGGTGACATCTTTTGACCTGTATGAGGTCCCAAGAAGAGGAGGGTTTCCAATAAGTATCTCTAGTGGTTTCACAGCCCCAAGAAGTGCAAAAATATTGGGTTCTGTAACCACATTTTTGTCCCAAGGACCGGTCCCAGTGATCGCTAGGGCAGGCATAGATTGAGGCAAGAGTCAGGAAGGATCTAGCCCACTTATTATAACACCCAGGGACTGTGCTATATCTACTTAGTGTGGTGATAGGTCTAGCCTGTGGCATGTAGTGGCTGGGGGGGGGTACCCCAGGCTTCCCCAGCTCTCAGAGCCAATTGGCACAGGTCCACCTCTAAGGGCGTCCATGGGACAGAACTGCCAATTGTGGAAGTGGCATTGACTACATCACCTGCCTCGTTAATCAGCCAGGTGTAATTATAAAGTTGGTAAGGGGTTTTTCCTTATTGACTCTTTACTTGTGATATACCTCCCAGAGGGTAGGTGAATAACTAAATCCAGAGGATCAGGGACCAAGGCCCAATATAAATTCTCTATTATCATTGTCAGGACACTCAACAAACTCATTATCAGCATCATTCTTCGTCCCAGCATCAGCATGTCTCATTGACCACTCTGGCAGATAGCATGCTCCTTCAGCATCCTGTAGAAAAAACACAAACATGCCTCTCCTTACACTCATAGAGTTCCTTAGCAATGAAATTTAAATTTTTGTGGTGTATGGCAATATGATTTGTGGTGTATGGGGATATGATTCCCTCTTTTCAGTATTCAAAAGCCAATTTTTCAGAGCGTAGTGCACACGTTTATCAATTCCTTGTCTCATGGATTATAAGGATTTTCAGTAATATGTTCAATTCCAAATTCCTTACAAAATTGTATAAAGTTGTTTCCAGTGTAAGCAGGGTCATCATCTATTTTGATGATTTTAGGCAATCCCATAGCAGTAAAAGCCTGTAAGTGGAAACAATTACATTTCTAGAAGCTTCTCCTGTATGTAGAGAAGCAAAAAATGAGTACTGAATGGGTGTCAATGTAAACATGTATATATACAGCACACAATTCAATTATTTGTGCTGAAGCAGGAGGAAATTTAAAAGAATAAACATGTTATCTAATCACATATATTTCTATCCCATAGAGGGGCTGTTTATAAATACAGTAGATGTATTCTTTATGGGTTGCATGCATAAATTTATAGGAAATATAAAAGCATGCATAGAGGCAATTTTAATAACTTATCTTTTGTATAGTGATTATCAAGTTTATCTACAAAGTTTACTATGTAATAGACCAAATATCAAAATTTTGTACTAACCAATTTAATTGCTGTTTGAGACAAGAAACAGACATTAAAGCCGGGCGTGGTGGCGCACACCTTTAATCCCAGCACTTGGGAGGCAGAGGCAGGCGGATTTCTGAGTTCGAGGCCAGCCTGGTCTACAAAGTGAGTTCCAGGAAAGCCAGGACACACAGAGAAACCCTGTCTTGAAAAACCAAAAAAAAAAAAAAAAGAAACAGACATTAAGTATCTTCATGATTTATCTTACAATTTTGACTAACACCACAACAGCTTTATAATTGAATGTTATAACTTGGAGATGAAGAAAGATGATTTTACATTAATGTTTTCTCTTGCCAAAGAATTGTTGTGGGCACATTTAATAACCATAACTAAGGTAAGTAGTATTCAATTAGCATTGATTATAATTGATAACAATTATAAAAGCTTTCTTTATTTTCTGTAAAGCCTTTTGTTTTTTACCAATTAATTTGTGTCTCTCTAGATAACATCTAACAAAAGTTTGAGTCTCTTTAAGAGTTAGCCAATTAACATCTCCTGGAAGCTTTTGAAAATAAAATTCTGAAGCAAATCAATTTTTCTTTCTTAGTGTGGGGAGCGGGCACGGCCGCATGGGCCAAAGATGGCGCCCTGGCTCTGTGCTAAAGCCCCATGACCTCGCTTGTTTACCTCAGTCTCAATCATGCACAGTAAAAGCAGCACGTGTACCTCGTTGGAGAGGTTAGTGCAACATCTCGCGAGACCATTCTATCAGCCAATCCTGCATGCTGCCTTGGATGTGTGCGTCTATGATTGGGTGGTGTGAGGTGACATGAGTGAATGGAAGAGGATAAGTGTGGACAGTCCCAGAGACTGAATATATGACTGAATATATGATTGAGGATTGATGACTGACAGATGAGCTGGGGAAGCTGCGAGAAACCTCCGAATAAAGAGAAGCGGCTGCAGCTGCTCTGAACCTGCTTTTGCAGTTGGTTTCGTTTATTCCCACTCTCTGCTGGTCAGAGATTGGGGCTGTGACACTTAGATTTTCTGTACCACAATTTCCCAATAACTAAAACCCTAAATATTATTATTGCTTCTAAATATTTTCTTCAGGGCAACAGTTACTCCCCAGAACTTTAAAGCTCATTGTGTGAGCACAAGGATTTTGAAGTAAACTTTCTTTTAGAGGCATTAGTTAACAAAATATTTTCCACTTAGGAAACAGTATACATTGAAAGATTTAAACTCTTAGCTTCTATATTGAAGCAGAGACAATAAAATTTTTTTACATAATGTAAAGCTATTAGACATACTGAAAAGTAAAAATTTCCAGTGATTATAAGCTCACTAGAAGCACTTTATAATTATCAGGATGCAAAGGAAAAAACAATCTTAAATCTATATTAATTTTATATGAAGTAGGCAAGCCAGATTTTAATGCCTTTAGAAGTTCTATAGCCTTATTGACATTTCATATATATTAAGTTTAAACTTATTTGAACAACATCTGAAGAGATCTATAATAATGTTGTTTTGGCATAAAAATAATTCTTGGGAGGCAAGGGGAGGTGAGGTTCCAAAAATTCCCTACCAGGATTTGCAAAACAAAAGAAACGCCATACAAGCCTCACTAAGGCTGCCAATTCTTATATATAAATGCATGACAGTGCAGCTTTTTATTCCTCATTAAGAAAATATTGTTTTAAATCTTATCCTTTATAAGTCTAGTTTCTAGAATAAAAATTACACAAAATATTATCTCAATTTAGAAGTATCTTTAAAGACCTGTTTTCCTGGGTTGACTCATGTCACGTGTTGTTTAGAATGACTCTAGCCCTGAGTTACCAAATTTTAGCTAATAAGCTAAAGAACTGCCTTTAAGAGCTGCCTCTAGCAGGGCTTTTTTGGCTGTCTTTGAATCTAAGTCACAGTGCATGGTCAGTTATCAGTTTCTGCTGTGTAAACTGAGAATGTCTTTTAAACAAGTTTCTTTATCTCCTTCTTCTGGGAAATCTGCCAGAGAAGGGAGAGGAGTCACAGCTTCTGATAGTTGTTTTTCAGTTCTCTGCTTTTCTAACTTTTTAAAATTATTCCTTAATTTGTCAAATTATTTCATTTATACACTTACCATTCTTACTTCTGGGAATTAAGAACAACATAAATGTACTTGAGCTAAGAGTTTTTCTAACACCTGTTATTATGTTTTTGTAGTTTTGTTTTTTACTCTTCTTATTTACCGGTTCATTGGCAGTATGTATTAAGATCTTTTTAATTTTCATGTCTTTAAAGAAGGCGCCAGCTTCTGCTTCTATGTCAGTTGGAACTCTGCCCCTTAATTCTCAGCCGGAGTTGGCCAGACCCTAAACTGTGAACTGGGGGTTCGTTCTTGCTGATAAGTCCTATCGATCATATGCCCGTGTCTGCATGGAAACTTTTAGTGGGTAACAGCAGGCGGCCCTCGCCCCACTAGCCTTTGTGTGAGTGCTGAGCCCTATCTCTGTTTCTGTGTGAAAGTGGGGCTTTCTGGCATAGGCTAAACAGCGGTTAATATCCCTTTTGTCTGAGGTTTAAAGACATAGCAGGGAGTTGGGCAAACTGTTTTTTGAATGTGAAATACCGAATAGACAATCAAACCACAAAACAAAAGCACGACTTAACATGAAACAATTTTGAAGGACATGAACAGATTGGCGCGGCAATGACAGACAACAGACAGAGAGGAAAGAATTAGACATCCCGAAAGGACCCAGATATCTTACCCAAGAGACCCAAAACTAAGCATTCCTCCGGTAGGAGCCAGAGAGGAGGCAAGATGCCTCCCAACCTCCTCCTGTTCCTAGGAGAGCTCTGAAACAGTTTGCATTCATTTTCTTTCTCTTTCATCAAATCTTCCCGATAGTCGGGGAGGACTGCTTTTCTTAAACCCATTCTCTCATGTCTCAGGTGTAAATTATCTCTAGTCAGGGTCCAAAGACTACAAGCACTTATGAGAATTACCTTCGCTTCTCTAGATTTTTACATAGCTCTGCACACATACACAAAACACATTTTACCTTTACCTTGTCTTTCTTTATTTAAGAGATCATTAAGATTACATCGTACCTTTTCCCAATTAAGGGGATGTATCTGTGATAAAAAAATTTTGTCAAATCTTTCTTTCCTTTTAACTCTAACTCTCCTTTCTCTGAGAGAGGCTTTTATGTCTCTGATGAAGACCGCTTCCTTTGATAGTTTACTTCCCATTTCTTAGTGGAAAGGAATCAACTTACTGAGGATGACTTTCTCCCATGAGCCGTGGGAGCGCTCCTCAAATGGCTTTTTTTTTTTTTTTTTTTTTGGCTTCTTTAGTTGAGAGGGGGACCGAGGCCTGAAAAAGAAATGGGCAGGGAAAGAAGAGGAGAACAAGCATTGGGAGGATTTGTCAAAGTCTGATTTTACTAAGGCACAATACCCAGTTATATACACACAGTAAGAAAAAGGGAATAAGGAGGGGATAGGGAGGGAGAACAAAGACTTCAAGGCAAAGGACATATGGGAGGATGTCGGCCCCCCCCCCCCCCCCCCCCCCCCCCCCCCCCCCCCCCCTGGCCAGTAGGAATAAGACGCAGGAAATCAGGTTTCCTTTCTGGACGGTTTACTCAGGATATATAAAGTGGCAAATGGCAACGCATGCAGTTACAGAATAAAATGGTGTGTGGCAAATGGCAAATGGCTGAATGGTAGAATGGAATGGCCATGCAGTTACAGAGTGGCAGAGTGAATTGGTGAATGGCAGAGTGGGGCCCTGATCCCCACCAGGAGCAGCCACTTAAACCCTGTCCTGGCCAATCGCTGAACTGCCCCGTGGCTCTCGTTGATACACCAGGTGGTCTCGGGCGTAAGATCAAACACCAGCTGACACAGCCTAATGCCAATTAGGAGTTGTTTATGCCAGTAAAGCTGAGGCGGTCGGTGCCATCTTTAAGGAGTGGTTGCATGGCTCCCCACAGTTCCCTCTTTTTTATTTTATATGATCAAGTGGCAACCAGCTCTCCAGCAAGGAATATGCTTCAGGTCAAATTATTTCTAGGCCAGGCCATCAAGCCCGTCACTGAGTACTCACGCAGCATAAGCCTACTAAGGCCCAGGGTAAGCTGGTATCCCCTGTTGGTGTGGCCCCTGTTTTAGGCGATAGCCTGCCTGAACCTTAACCGTTGGGACCTCAGCAATTGTAGCTGATGGGAGAAAGCACACTTAAAAGGCAAACATCACTGCATAACTGCAGCAAGCCAAACTTGGGGGGACTGGCCAACCTCCATGGCAACAGTGGCATCAGTCAACATGGTAAGATCTCTTTTTCTATGAACCTGCGTCATTTTGCAGAGATACCACAGGCAACCAACGGAGACTAGGACCAGGCCTAAGGCTAAAGCTCCTATGCCTGCCCATTCTTCATGGCGGTGGTGATCCACGATGACAGTCCAGAGGCAGGTCCTGCATTAACCCACATAGACAGTAACGATGGACAATCTCAGTTGATCCATGAGATCCTGTAAGATACTGAGATAACTGTCCAGACAGATTAGCCAATTAAGGGTATAATTTCGATATTGCACTGAGGTCACACATTTCCATTCACATCCCAGTTGCAACAATTGTCAAGAGTATGGTATCTAGTTGACAATCATCAGACCTCCTTTTAATTGGGAGCTAACTGAAGCCTGTGTAACCAAGGCCACTCTCTTTCAGCTCTGTATTGAGCTGTCCAGGTGGAGGAGGTGCTGATTTTCCTTTTCCCTGACTGTGGATGGCAATTGCAAAGATCTATTGGTTCTTAGGAAAAACCATAGCATACTGGAAGTGGGAGAAAACAAACTGAATCCAGGTGATAGAATGGTAATGATTGTCAAAATCACCTGTGCACATCACTGCCCATTAGTAATTATGGCTTCTGGTTGTTCATTATCAAAATCACCTGTAACTTAGCCTCTATTTCTTCCTCAAGCTTCTCTATCTTTTGAATCTTGTTCTTTCCCTCTCGAGTTAGTTGCCGAGGGGAACCAATAGCTGAATCACCTATTAGAATATTTTATAAAGGTCTTAATTCATAATTTGGCATCTTCAGGTAACACCGAACCCAATTAATGTTACCTAATAATCTCTGGAAATCATTTAAGGTTCTCAAATTATCCTTCTTAAACTCTACCTTTTTCTGCTCTTACAACTCACTCTCCTGAGAATTCTCCAATTTATTCTCCTTTACCTCACCCTCCAGAGAATGTTCTGATCTGCTTTCTTTCAATTCCTTAGCTCTATTCCCTTGGTTCTTAGAAGCTCCTTAAGAGCTCCGAGAACTGGGCAAGAATGTAAATTGCCCATTGTTTCGCCCTTTTCTTGGCTGCCTCTACCGGTGCAGCCGCTTACCGTGGACTTTAAATGTGGTCGGCGGGCTTAAAATGTATACTTACCAAGCTCGCCCTGTATTGCCAGAGTTCTGAAACCTCATATGAGTCAGGATTATTCCTTCCCCGTACGGGCCACCACCTTGTCTCGCGCCTCCCCCAGATCAGCAGAATAAGACGCAGGACAATCAGGTTTCTTCTCTGGATGGTTTACTCAGGATATGTACAGTGGCAAGTGGCAAATGGCAAAATAGTAGAATGGCCATGCAGTTACAAAGTGGCAGAGTGAAATGGTGAATGGCAGAGTGGGGCAGAGTGAAGAGTGGAGTGGGGCCCCGATCCCCACCGGGAGCAGCCACTTAAACCCTGTCCTGGCCAATCGCTGAACTGCCCCGTGGCTCTCGCTCATACACCAGGTGGTCTCAGGCATAAGATCAAACACCAGCTGACACAGCCTAATGCCAATTAGGAGTTGTTTATGCCAGTAAAGCTGAGTCGGTTGGTGCCGTCTTTAAGGAGCAGATGCATGGCTCCCCACAGGAGGAGGAGGATGACAGCCTTGGGATGCTTTGTGATTTATCCTGGGATGCTGGAAGATGTCTTGTGATTAGTCTCAGGATGCTGGGAGATGTTTTGTGAGCAATCTCAGGAAGTTGGCTCCTTGCTTAACAGCCTTAGGTGTTTATCTAAGATAAGGCTCTGCTGGCTCTCAGGATTAGCCTTGTAAAGGAGGGGGCAGTTTGGCTCTTTATGGTGGGAACCATTGAAGGCCTGCCTTCCCACAATTATGGGTGGTTGTGAGCCACCATGTGGTTGCTGGGATTTGAACTCAGGACTTTCGGTAGAGCAGTGTTCCTACCCACTGAGCCATCGTTCCAGCCCAAGACAGGATTTCTTTGTGTAGCCTCTGGCTGTCTTGCAATGCACTCTGTAGACCACACTGGCTTCAAACTCAGAGAGATCCACCAGCCTTTGCCTCCTGAGTGCTGGGATTAAAAGCGTGAGCCACCACCACCAGGCAAATTAAACTCCACACTGACCTCTTAGGTGAGTGACCTCTACTTTGCTAATCCCATCCAATCTTGTTCCAGAAACAGCTGCATCAAAGTTCTAGCAACTGATTAGCCAGTCTACTCTGGTCCAAACAGGTGGAAGGTCCATGGGATTTTTGTTTATGGCTGTGTCCCTGAACACATGATCCCCAAGGCAATGGCAGGAGTACCAAGGCTGTGGGCTCCTTCATCTTGCACCTTAGGTCAGGAGGTGTCACATGCCCTGGACTTCCTGGACCGGAAAGGTGCTCAAAGCCAACAGACTCCAAACCTCAGTTAAGGATGCTTTAACGACTGGCCTTGTACATTAAGACAAAGGGGGCTAGAGAGATGGTAAGCTGCACTGACTGCTTTTCCAGAGATCCTGAGTTCAATCCCCGGCGACCACGTGGTAGCTTACAACTATCTGTAATGGGACCCAACGCCCTCTTCTGCTGTGTCTGAAGACAGTTACAGTACGCTCATATACATGAAATAAATCTTTAAAAAGAAGTTAATGGTAGTGCATGCCTTTCATCTCAGCACTGAAGAGACCTTTAATCTCAGCACTGAAGAAACAGAGGCAGGAGGATCTCTTGGATTCAAGGCCAGCCTGACCTATACAGACCCTTTCTAAAAAGTAAAAGGACAGACTAACACAATGGAATGTAAGACGTGACCCAGTTAAGATTCATAGCTACAGACACCACAGGGAAATCTGGCCAGTATGGTTTAGTTTACAGTATTTTTTCCAAGGTGCATTTCCTAATTTTAATCATATCTTTAAGAAACTTGGGCTCTTTCGAGTCTTGGCTCCAAGATGACCAAAAAAAGAAGAAACAACGGTCGAGCCAAAAAGGGCCGAGGCCATGTGCAGCCTATTCGCTGCACGAACTGCGCCTGGTGCGTGCCCAAGGATAAGGCCATCAAGAAGTTTGTCATTCGGAACATTGTAGAAGCCGCTGCTGTCAGGGACATATCTGAAGCAAGCATCTTCGACACCTACGTGCTTCCCAAGCTCTACGTCAAGCTGCATTACTGCATGAGCTGTGCCATCCATAGCAAGGTCGTCAGGAATCGATCTCGCGAAGCCCGGAAGGACCGGACACCCCCACCATGATTCAGACCTGCTGGCACTGCACCACGACCTCCACCAAAGCCCATGTAAAGAGGTGGTTTTGTAAGGGCAGAAGGAAAGCTACCCTGGAAAAATAAAATGGAAGTTGTACTTTAAAAAAAAAAAAGAAACTTGGGATGTAGCTCAGGAGGTAGCCCTGGGTTCAACACCCAGCACCAGAAGAAAACAGGTCAAAGTCCTATTCAGTAAACACAAAGGGATATATTAAAATTAAGGGGCCTATCTGTCTCCAACAGAATACCAGATGGCTGAAAGTACCAAATATATAACATGCATCCCTGTTCATCTAGATGGGTGGCAATGGGAATTCCTAATAATTCTTGTAGTGTTCCCTAAATTGGAATATATATACATATATACACACACACATACACACACACACACACACACACACACATATATATATATATATATATATATATATATATATATATATATATATACACACACACACACACACACACACACACACACACACACACACACACATATATATATATATATATATATATATATATATATATATAAATTAAAGTATTGGAAAAGCCCAGTAACTTCTCCCTGTGCTGAGAACAGAATCTGCTCTCTGCTGAGCCTGCCTGCCTTGTTGGCTGTTGGTAGAAGAACATCGAACTCCAGCAGCCAAGGACACATCCAGCTCTGTTGTAGCTCAAATGGCTCTGCTCACTTGAAATACAAGAGCATCGACCCAGGCAAGTGTCAGAGCATCACAGAGTTTATTTAACACTTATTAACATATCTATATACCAAGAAATCTTCCAAAGTTTGTCCTCCACCCCATGCCCTACTGGCCTGCCTCCTCGTGTGGGTTCAGGCTTGCTCCAAGACAGTTTCTGTGTCCTCTTCAGTGTTCTCTGCCTCCTCCAATTGTGGGCTGAGAGGAGCCTGATCTTCCAACAGGGCTGAGGGAAGCTTGGAGCTGGACTTTGCAGGTGTGTCAATTTCTGGAGAGACTTCACGAAAGGAGGGCTGTGGAGAGACCCGAGAGCCCTCGCGTGACCGCAAGGTACCAGAGGTCATGGATGGAACCCTGGAGCCCTTGCGTGACGGGGTCACAGATGAGACCCGCGAGTCCTTGCGTGATGGAGTCAGAGATGAGACTCGAGATCCTGGATGTGATGGACTCCGGGGAGCAATTAAAGACCCAGCCTTCGGAGATAGGCCCGGAAGAGACTCACTGGACAATATAGATGGAGTCTTGGAGGGTCTGTGTGACTGATCCATGGATGGGCGCCTGGAGGTTGGAACTGACTGGGGCGTAGCCTGGGCTTTTAAAATGTGACTGAGTGACCCAATGTGTGACTGATCCATGGATGGGCCCCGGGAGGTTGGAACTGACTGAGGTGTAGCCTGGGCTTTTAAAACGTGACTGGGTGACCCGATGCGCAAGCTGGGTTGGAGGTTTTGGGGTGGCTGCCAGAGTGGTGGCCCCCCGGGGCCCCTGTGCAACCAGCCGTGCATTTGCTCCAGGTTTTGCATGTCCACGTGCTCCCGACGCAGCTGCTCCCGCTGCTGTAGCAGCTGCTGTTGCATGTTCTGCAGTAACTGGGTCCTATGGAGAAGCCTCATGAGTTCTAGTCGGAGATGTCCGTTGTCCGCCTTGAGGGCCTGTGCGTGGGAAATGAGGGAACGCGCGGCCTCCCGCTCGGAGCGGCGCGTCAGGGACTGCACTTTCAGCCGCGCCTCCCGCTCGAAAGCCGTCTTTTCATCCAGGAAGCGTCGCTTCACCCGGTGGAGGAGCTGCGTGTGCTCCACGCGCATGTGCAGCAGCTCGCGCTCCAGGGTCCGGATTCGCGCCAGCTGCTCCAGCTGCAACTCCTACATGGGGTGGGGTGAGGGTTGGGGAGCAGGGGGTGCCGATCAGCGCACCGATAGGGAGCGCGCCCATCTCTCTCGACCCCGCCCGGTCCGCGGGGGGGGGGGGGGCCGGAGCGCGCACTGGCCTTGTAGGGCTGGAGCTCCTGCACCTGCTGCGTCATGCTTTCCGCGCGCTTCTTCATTTCCTGCAGCTGAGCGCGCACCCGGTCCTCACGGCCGTGGTAGAAGGACGCCAGCTCCGCTCGCTGCCACCGGATCTGCGCCAGGTCTGTGCGGTTCTGGTCCTCGACGCGCACGATGGCATTGGCGCAGCGCAGAGCGTGCGCGCTCACGTAACCGATATAAAGCCGGTTCTCTTCTCGCAGGCGCTGCGCCTCGCTGCTCAGGAACGCATTGTCCTGCAGCACCTCGTCGATCCGCTGCTCACAGGCCACCAGGCTTTCTGAGAGCATCGCATACTCGCGCTGTAGGTACTGCGCGCGCTCCGAGAGCGGTTGCTCCGCACTTTCCTGCTTGCGCCCGGCGTTTTGCCCGCGCTTCTTCTTGGGCGCCATGGCTTGAGGCCCAAGCCAACTGGACTCATGAGAGCGCTGTGCTCCACAAGCTCCCCCAGCTCCCCCAGCACAGTTACTCCCCCCTCCTTAGCCCGGAAACTCTGGAGAACTACACCCTAGGTTCAGGGGTGTGTCTTCAGATTATGAGGTTCAGAGCAGGCAGGATTAAGGATCAGAGAGAACCCTGGCCAATCTGTATATGAGCGTTCCCTCCAGACCACAGCTTTCGCATCCTGGTACATAGCTCTAGGAATGTTGATGTCCAGCTTGAACATCCTCTATGGAGACAGAACTTGGTCGCAGTGCCTCCACCTCACCCCATTCTGTTGCTCTGGCAACGGCTTGACTCAATCATTCATTCCTACCGTTTCTTATATCCTTGCATGATTCTTCAGTTACAGTGTTGCAGTCAGGCAGAGCTTCAACTTCAATACACTGAGCTAACTTCCAAGCGCCCACCCTCCACTCACCCAGGTCTTAGTGCTTCTCACTTTCACTCCACTAGCTGAGCTTCAGGCCCCACAGCATAAGGGGACTCTCACCCACACTCCCTCTATCCAGCTTTGAGCGAGCTCTCCCCCCCACCTGTCCTTGTGAACTCTTCATGCTCTCCCCACACAACATTTGTTTGTGGAGACAGAGTTTCCCTGTGTAACAGAGCCCAGGTTGTCCTGGACTGGCTTTGTAGACCAGACTGGCCTCGAATTCGCAGACGTCAGCCTGCTGCCTTTGCCTCCGGAGTGCTGGGATTAAAGGCCTTCACCACCACACTCAGCTCCGCACAGCATTTCTAAGGGGACTCTTGGCATCTGAAGCCTTGATGGAATGCTACTACCTTTCAGATAAAATGCATGATAAACAACGGTCTTCACTTCATAATCCAAGTGCTGGAGACTCGGTAGCCAAAGGGAAATTTTATTTTACAGCCTTGCAAAATCTGCGCAACCTATCGAAAAGGCTAGTCTGCAAGTCTGGCTCAAAACAGTGATTTTTTTTTATACACCTATATATCCCTCCCCCTCCGAATTCCTCACTGGCTAGGTTCTTCAGGGAGGTAAAAATTTCCCTACTTCTCTGACTTTCCCATCCTTCTGGGGTTCAAAATCTGCCCCCCTTTCCATTTACATGGGTTCAGTCCCTTAGTAGATCATAACTTTTTAATCTGTGATCAACTTAAAAGGGCCCATGTAGGAAGGTAAGCCAGGGACCTAGTGCCTCCTGCTTGTCTGTGGGCCATTAATGAGTGCTAAATGCCCCTCAGGTTAAAAATGGACTCTTTTGCCCATTTGGGGGGGGGGGGGCAGGGCACTTTTCCATGAGGCCCATCCATCCTACCTTCTTAGCTTTCTTTGCCTGTAAGACAGACATCTAGAGGATACAAGGGGTCCCCCAGGGATTTGACATCTCCCTTTTTGCTATTAAATCTACATGGACAGCGTCTTTACAGGATTCAATCAGAAAAAATTCAGCGGTGCCAGTTTGCTAGTGGATACTGGAGGTGACAACGGTTCAGTGGGGATGCAGGCTCAGCAGAACGGCAGCAAGTAAGGCATGAGCTTGCATTGACTCTGTCGGCTGTACGGGGATGTCGCCATCACCCTGCCAAGCGAAAGGCAAACAGTCAAGATCACCCAGAAGTACCCTCGGCACACAACGCCCAATGTGTTTGCTATGTTTGACCAATCACAGATCCAGGAGGCAAAAGAGACCTTTGACATGATCAGCAAAGCTGGGCAGTGGTGGCGCATGCTTTTAATCCTAGCACTCAGGAGGCAGAGGCAGGAGGATCTTTGAGTTTAAAGCCAGCCTGGTCTACAGAGTTGAGTTCCAGGACAGCTAAGGCTATGTGCAGAGAAACCCTACCTTGG
>LR750474.1:412572-417174 GCA_902729485.2 Mus minutoides | reverse complement strand
ATCCCGAGGATGTCAGTAGGAATGCTTTTGGTAGCTTGGATGAAGAAGCAGCAGGGCTAGAAAGACTACCATAAAGAGCTGCTGATATCCCGGGGTGACTGTGTACGGAGGAGGAAGAGGGTGAGCTAGACAGAGAAGCTCTTGTTCACAAAAGTAGATTTCAGCTACATGGAGCTCACACACAGCTTTCAAGAGGGAGCAAAAGACAAAGATGACCGGCTTCCAAATCGGCAGACAGACAAACATTCCTACTGCCACTTGGGGTGTTTCTGAGACTTTTGTCCTTACCATTATAACTTTTTTTTGCTTTCCTCATTTTGTATTAACCATTTGGGGGCACATGTGAAGGGACAGCCTGGGCTTGGTAGTAAGCACGTCTCACCAAGGCCTTGCCCTCTTCCCCTATGCCCTCTGCCTTGCTAAAAAAACCATTAGATCACACCCCTAAAGTGAGATAGTAAGGTCTGTTCCCATGTTTGGCCACTTCCTCCTCCTGAGGCTGACTACCAAGGTCCAGCAATCAAAAGCCCTCTTTGGCTCGCCTAATTAGCATGCCCAATTAAAATTAAACACCTCATCCTAACACCTTGTACCTTTATAAAACACCACTTTCCTATGGGCCACAACTGTGTCCTCTATCCAGAAGCAGTCTTTTGTCCTATTCCAGGACAAACACTCCCCATCTCCTTTGTTTCTTCCCCTTCTCCTTCATCCTCTGTCTCCTGTGTTTGACTCTCACTTCTTGTCCTTCTGTCCTTACAACACTGGGCCTTGGGGGCTGGGGGTGGTACTGAGCTGATACTTTTCCTTTCAACATGTATCTTTTATAGTCAGACTAGAAACAGAACTTTTCTGTCAGTTTCAACCTTCCTGTCTCTCCACTACAGCCCATACAGAACCTTCTTTTTTTTCAGAGAAAGTTCTTCACTGATTTTGTTTTCCCACGAGTGATAAAACTTTTTAAAATGGGAGTGGTTCTCTAGAGCCGGTTAAACACCACCCTGGGGGCTGTGTGTCTGTTTCTCCTCCAGTTAGAAGCCTCAGCCTTCAGGACAGCTCTGATGCAAACTTACATGTGTGTTTTGCCCATTCTTGTCAGCAGTAGGATTTCTGCTCAGGTTTGTCCACGCCTACTTACACACTCTCTTATAAATCTTATGGACAGATTTGAGGATCATTGAGTTTATGAGACTAAATATAAAGACAGATTTTAGTAACCTTCAAATTGTGTGACTTTTCCTGGAGAGACATGAACAAACTACCACAGAATCTGTTCCACCTGATTAGAGCTTCATGAACCACTGAGTTTACTGGGGTTACTTATAGGAACAGACCATTCAAAGGCAACTGTATCACCAAAAGCCCACCCAGCATGCATGAAGGAAATCTGCATCCCTGGAAATCCTCACAGGGTTTCAGGCAGCCCAGGAGGTGTCTTCTAGCCCTGAGTGAAGGCAAAATGGGGGCTTGTATAACCTTGAGAGGGATCTCACTGTGAGTGGGAAGTGAGGCTTGAATAACTTTGACAGGAGCCACTGTTAAGTTTCAGATTTCCGGGACCTGTAAGTTTCTTTTACTTCCTGAGCTTTAAGAATTGCCTCTTCTCTCCTAGAAGGAATGTTTCAATTCTGTGGAATTTGCTACACTCACTACAAAGCACTCTTAATGCTTTGAGAACTTGCTGTAATTAGTTAGGCCTGACTGGGTAGGTGTGTGTGTGTGTGTGTGTGTTTCACCTCATAAAGATGTATAAATACAACTGGGTATCAAGGTTTATCCTGTAATCTTAGCACTTGAAAGGTGTTGGCAGGGTGATCAAGAAGTTAAAGGCTAGCCTGGTCTACATAAGACCCTGTCTTCAAAAAAAAAAAAGTATAAGTAACTCGGTGGTGGTGGCACAAGCCTTTAATCCCAGCACTGGAGAGGCAGAGGCAAGTAGATCTCTGAGTTTGAAGCCAGCCCGGTCTCCAGAGCAAGTTCCAGGACAGCCAGATCTTATCAGAGAAACCCTGTCTCAAAATAATAACAACAACAATAATAATAATAATAATAATAATAATAATAATAATAATAAAGCATAAGTAAAAATAAAATGATACTAAGCATGATGGTTTGAATAGGTTTGGCTCCCATAGACTTCTGTGTTTAGTTAGGAGATGTGGTCTTGTTGGAGTAGGCCTTGTTGAAGAAAGTATGTCAATGCGGAGGCTGGCTTTGAGGTCTATGCTGAAGCTCTGCCCAGTGTGGCACAACCATCTGTATCTTTCTGCTGTCTGTAGATCAAGATCTAGACCTCTCACCTCCATCTCCAGCACCATGTCTGTCTACACACTGCCGTGCTTTCCCCTTGATGGTAATGGACTGGACCTCTGGAACTGTAAGTCAGCCCCAGTGAAATGTTGTCCTTTATAAGACTTGCCTTCATCATGGTGTCTGTTCCCAGCAGTAAAACCCTAACTAAGACACTAAGTTTAGGGTCTGGTGAGATGGCTCAACAAGTTACGGTACTTGCAGCTTAGTCTCATGGCCAGACTTTGGCCCTTGGAATCCACATACTGCAAGTTGTCCTGTAACGTTCCCACACTTGATACACATACATAAAAATCAAAGTTAAAGACAAAGAAGAACCTGTTTTAGTATTAATATTTAAAGTAACTTGACTTTGAGAGTCTTGTAAGGCAATTAGACGTTGGTCTTAAAATACTGTCTTTTGGGCTGGAAAGATAGCTCAGCAGTTAAGAGCACCGACCACTCTTCCAGAGGTCCTGAGTTCAATTCCCAGCAACCACATGATAGCTCACAGCCATCTGTAATGGGATCCAATGGCCCCTTCTGGTGTGTCTGGAGACAGCTACAGTGTACTCACACACATAAAAAAGATGAATAAAAAGTTCTGATAAAAAGAAATGCTATCGGGGCTGGAGAGATGGCTCAGTGGTTAAGAGCGCTGACTGCTCTTCCAAAGGTCCTGAGTTCAAATCCCAACAACCACATGGTGGCTCACAACCATCTGTAATGAGATCTGACTCCCTCTTCTGGAGTGTCTGAAGACAGCTACAGTGTACATATAATTAATAAATAAATAAATCTTTTAAAAAATGCTATAATTTGGGCTGGAGAGATGGCTCAGGGGTTAAGAGAACTGAGTGCTCTTCCAGAGGTCCTGAGTTCAATTTCCAGCAACCACATGGTGGCTCACAACCATCTGTAACAGGATCCGATGCCCTCTTCTGTTGTGTCTGAAGACAGCTTTACTGTACTCATATAAATTAAATAAATCCTTAAAAAAAAAAAAACTCTGTCTTTCACTATGAAAGTCTACCTAATCTGTTAACAGAAAACTGGGAAAAGACCAAAAGCTTTGCAGAAGGGATCAGTCTATGTTCCATCTATGATCAGGCTGCTATAAATGACTGTCCTCCGAGTCAAACAACTGCCATCTTCAGCTTGGCTTCTTGACTGTGAACATCCCCTCAAAGAGGGACAAGGACAGTCATGGGACCCTCACCTGAGTTTGCAGCAACCTGTGGTCTGCAGCTCTGCTTTAATTGCACATGGCCTAAGGGAGGAGCTAGAGGCTACAAGGAGGGAAAGGTCTAGGACAGAGGCCTCTGTCTAAGGAGTTATGGGAAAGCCACCAACCCAGTTGAGGAGGACTTTCCAATGCAGCCTTTTGGTGGAGGGAGCACCCTGGCTCCACTGAGCACTCCTCATCCATGCTCTTGTCAGGAAGCACAATAAACCCAGCACTCTCCCCAGAGTAAACTTCGGTAGAACTGTGCTTTGGTTTATCTTTGGATCTTAGGAGGAGAAAGAGAGAGATGTCACTGAGGTCGCCTCCAGAACAGAATTTTAGCAACAGGGCTCTTACATTTTTTTTTCTCCTCATGACCTGTTCTTATGCAGGCCAGAGCAACTGATACATGCACTAAGCAACTTTTCTGGAACTTTTGACATCACCTGATTAAGGTGGCTGCAATTCCATAAACAATGGAGACAAATCAAAAGTTTAAGAGGCAGCCGGGCGTGGTGGCGCACGCCTTTAATCCCAGCACTTGGGAGGCAGAGGCAGGCGGATTTCTGAGTTCAAGGCCAGCTTGGTCTACAAAGTGAGTTCCAGGACAGCCAGGGCTATACAGAGAAACCCTGTCTCGAAAAACCAAAAAAAAAAAAAAGTTTAAGAGGCAAAGATTTACCAGGCTTGAATTGATTTTTTTTTTTTTTTTTAAATATTGGAGGTGGAGAGATGGTTCAGCAGTTAAGAGCACTGGCTACCCTTCCAGAGGTCATGAGTTCAATTCTCAGCAACCACATGGTGGCTCATAGCCATCTCTAAAGGGATCTGATGCCCTCTTCTGTGGTGTGCCTGAAGACAGCTACAGTATATTCATATAAATAAAATAAATAAATCTTTTTTTTTTAATTATTGAAGGAAATGTGGAGCTGGAAAGATGATACCCCAAGGGGTAGCAGGAATATTTGTCTATCTGTCCATCTGGAATCCAGTCATCTTTGTCTTTCGCTCCCTCTTGAAAGATGTGTGTGAACTCCATGTAGCTGAAATCCCTTTTGGTCAACAAGGGCTTTTAGCTCAATAGCTCA